>JANZLQ010000037.1:18899778-18959270 GCA_026212715.1 Elanus axillaris | reverse complement strand
GGGGGGGTTTAAACCACCTTTGAAGTGGAAAAAACCAACTGTGGTTGCTTCTTGGACCCAACTCAGCAAACCCAGAAACTGCCCGAGAACCATGATGATGTTTTACACCAACATCTTCATGCTATAGGTAGCTACAGAGCATCAGGTTTTGCTGCTACCCTGTCCCTGGCCACCAGTAGTCCACCAAGGACACGGAGCTGGACAACACTAGGTTTAAATTGTTTCCAGTGCAGTTTTACTTCCTACCATTATACGTCCACCCCCTCTGCCCCCCCAAGATATTTAAGCACCACGCATTGCAGGTATCATGGTTTCATATTCATGTTGTACTTTGTTAACACCATGTCAAGTTTCTCTGCATTAAGTGGTGTATTACATCTTTTCCCACAAATAAGAGACAACTGCACCATAACATATCTTATAGGCGGCTCTTTTCATATCTAAATCCCAAGGATTTTGGGGGGAAAAAAGAGGATTATATATTTATTCAAAAATTAAATGAGATTAATAATTTAAAAAGTAATTTACAAATAGCAATCAGCCTCTGCAATGAAGGTCAAAAGAAAAAGGACACATTAGCAACAGAATATCTTCCCTCCCTTTAAAGTTTTAATACTGCATACCTGTTAATAATGGGAAATATCCTTCTTCAAGAGTAGCATTTTCAAAAATTGGTAGGATCCTTTTGCTAATTCTAATCTTCTTTTAATAAAATAATTTGTTAAAAAGGATTATAAAAAAGCATGAAAATGGAATGCCAATAGAAATGTACTGCCTATACAATAAATAGTTAATGTATTTTCTAAATGAATGATTTAAAATAGCTATTAAAGTAAAGAGAATGAGCTTATGTTTCTAGTAATGACTTCTCTGCCTCAGAATGAAATCTGTAAATCCCCGATTGCAATTTCACATCCCAAAAGAACAAGCAGTCCTGGGACCAATGCTTATTGCCTTTATCATTAATACTAGCGTACCACATATGTGATTTTTATATCACTAGTTTGAATATTTAGATTTATACTTGTGTATGCTTTATATTTTAAATCTCATACAGCTATTCTGTCACAAAAATAAAGCTCTCCAACAAGGCTTTTTTGTATGTACATGCATACATGTATACACAGACTTTCAGTATAACTACAATTTTATTCATAAGAGTGCATAATGATTCAGGCTGTGATTGTTAATAAAAATGCATTTCTAACCATCAAATTTGAGTCTATTATTCTAAGTTAATTGCATTTGCCCTAAAGAGACTTGCGACTGGCTGTCAGCCTATTTGTGTCAGTTCCATTTTATTCATCAGTCAATCTTGTCTCCTCTTTTTTCACATCCCATATATTGATCAAATAGATTTGTTAGCATGCCTCTGCAGCTTTAAAAAAGTTTTTGTTATTTGTCAGTTTTATTTGATTACTATATTAGTTTGCGTGTTATCTTAATTGTTATTTCAATAGAAAATAAATGCTCTTTGATAGTCCCACAAGATTCCCATTAAATATAATCCATATAACAAGTTAGTGGATGGAGTGAATGTGGTAAGAAAATAAACATATTAAACCTATTTTAAAAGGTGGAATTAATCTGCAGCTGTATTATACTTGATCCAAAAGACAGGAATAGAAATAAGTACAGTGTGAAACAATTTTGATAAACATCAGTGCCGTATCATTGCATATTATGCTATGTATAAAATACTTTAAGAAAAAGACGTGTGATATAAAATAAACTGAGGTCATATCTGGAAGAGTGGGTTTTGTGGTTAAGTGTGAAATGGAACGATATTATATATGGCTTCAGACACTAAAAATTAGGCTAGAGAGGCTGCAAGCAAAGGCAAGTGCAAATGCTGTGTTACATGGGGCAAATTCTTGATAGGAAAAGAAAAAACAGCTGTTAGGAAGGTATTTACAGGAGCAAAAGAAACATGTAAGCAGGTAGCTTCTTACTCTGTAAAGATAGGAAACACTGTTTAGTGAAATAAGAGTTTAGCTAGATTAAAAAAATTGAAACAGCATCCTGTGCACATCAGTCACTCGTTTTGATAATGACTTAATGAAAACACAATTTTCACCTCAGTCTTCTCAAAGGGGAAGGTGATGCAACCAGTTTTTCCATACAAATGTCTTAGAAACCTGCCTCCGATACCTTCATTACCAGCAAGGCTACATAAGCCTGGCTCCTTACTTAACATCGCATCTGGGATCTCCCTAGCTGGTACCTGAGGCTTACATAGCATCAGAAATAAGCACTGTGGAAATCAGCAATAATGTGCTAACCATATCTTTAAAAAAAACATACAAGAAGTCCATGTGTCTTAAGACGGCCACTCAAGACACATAAGCATTGAGTTAATAAAAATTTTAGGAAACAAAATCTTGTGCTTTACCTGTACTTATGTACATTGACTAACCCCATAGGTTCCTCAAACTGAAATGTGAATTTACCAAAGTTTTCAAAGTTTCTTGTGAAAAGCTATGTTCTTTCATTTCTTTGGCCAGGATTAGTCTTTGTATTATCTAACTTCAGCCACCTAGAAGTTTGGTTTCTGGTCTGGGTAACTACCTATATTTTGTCTGCAGCCAACTGCAGGAGGGTGGGGTGAGAACAGGGACAAAACAAGTCTTCCTAAGAGCAATTTTTTCCTGGGTTAAACTCTTCTGTCAAGATGGGATGACTTGCCAGCAGGATGGGCTTGTCTTTTCCACTGATTATTGTAGGAGTTTAGGCCAGACCGAACACCTATCACACCAGCTACAGCTGGTTTGGTGAACACCATCCTAAGGGGGACCTACTTCATTATAGCAAGAGCATTTTTAATGGGCTGAACCTAGCTGTGGACACTTGAAATGTCCAACTCCTAGATTACTGGTTTTCATCTGGATCCTCTTTAATGGTATTTCGTACTAAACAGCCGTGCTAAGGCTTCAGATGCCCTAAAATAAATGCTCAAATTTGCAGTTGTCCTAGAGCAGTTAGCAGCACTCCTGCGATTCAGAAGCACACGGCGTGATGATGGTTTCAAGCTAAACTGTTATGACCAGCTAGTGCAGAATATAAACAGGAACAGATGAGAAGAATACAGCCTCAACATTTGAGACAACAAAGAAAGAGTGAAATGATTGCTACATAAAAGACATTTCAAAGACCTCCCAGAAAAGCAGGCATAAAAATCCCCAATAAAAAGGCTCAGCAAGAATACTGTCACACCCCCTAATCCTCAGCAGACTTTAACAAGATGTTCGCATGAGCCAGAAATCGTCTCCTTCCCCAGAAGACAAAAGGCACAGAAAACAATACTGTCTAGCATAGGATTAGGAGGCAAGAGATAGATAAAAAGGATTCCTTAACCTTACAATTAGAAAGCCCAACTCTCCAGCCAAAAGGATAATCAGAAACAGACTGCAAACCTGTATCACAATAATTGCTGCATCTTTCTTTACTCTTTGAAAACTGATATATTTTCTGAAGATTTTTTTTTTTTAATTTATTGCCACTCCAAGAAAGGTTTCGACGGCCACCTAACTACATGACAACTGCTGCTATGACACCACAATTCACCGCACATGGCAATAGCCTCATTTCCCATTCTTTATATTTCCACCACCTCCAACCCAGCAAAAATTAGATTACCAATGCTCGTACCAACCTCCTGGTAAATTGTACAACTAAAAAGAAAATTATATGTAATGCACTAGTCTTCTAACAAATGATCAGCTTACTGTGCCCTAAACCAGACACATACACAGATTCTTCATGCCAAACCTGGCATGAGCATGTGCTCTGATTAAAAAGGAAACAACTTAGTTGTTATAACGAGCATCTTTAGCTTTATTTGGTATTACTAATGCCTTTAAACAGAAGGCAGGGTTCTGGCAAGAGTAGAAAACAGACTTGAAGGGGGAGGAAACCTACAGGCTGGAAAGAAACTACAGTCTCCAAAGTTTGACCCTCCTGCTGTAGCTAACTAGTGACCATAAACTGCAATAGCTGCAGAAGTTTGCTGCATAAAAATTTAAGACTCTTTCTGAAGAAGGAGGCAACTGCAAGACACTGACAATTGCATTTGCAGAGCATATATTAGCTTACAGACAATACTTCAGCACCCAAAGAGTCATCCGTGATCAGGAACCATACACACCCCTGCTTTGCAGGGGATTATTTGAGGCACACAAGAATTAAATGGTTAGTGCAAGCACTTACTGAGGGACCAGGATTTAAGCAGTCACCACCTCCAATGGGCAGTTGATGTTGCTAGCCTTGCCCAGTCTTTCTGGTACCATCAGGAAAGGAAGGGTCAAACAATTTCTTTCTTCTTCAGGTGCAGCACACTTGCAAACTCTCACTCTATGCTCTTGTGATCCTACTGTCTATTGGACTTTAAATTTCCTACCTTAAGCTAATGTTCAGTGGTCTTGTTCTGTGCAAGCTAGACACTACCTCAGAGCTGCCTCATATGCTGTGGCAGATGAAATAATCCCTCTAAGTAAACTGCTTGAAACCACTCAGAAAGAGGTTAGCAGAGATGCAACCTTAACCCTTGTCATTTGTTATGGAAAGACGTAAACAAATCACACTTCCCAGAATCATGGCTTGAAATAAATGCATGGAAAAAGGCATACATTTCTGTTCTATTTTTAGTCAAGCTCAAAGAGATCATAGAGCTTGGTTTACACATACTAGTAGAAGAAAGGGGAGAAAAGTTATCTACAGATTTCTAAGTAAACTTTCTGGAACTCAGTCCAGGTGAGAGCAAGTAATTCACTAGGTATGTCCCCAAAGCACATAGCTAGCAGCGTACCAGACAGAGCAATACTGGATGTGAGTCACTGCAGGGTAGGAGCAGGGGGTAGTGTACTCTGCATGGTGCCATAAGCAAATTAATCTCTTCTCAGCCACACAGTGCCCCAGGGACCCCAGGTCTTCCTTGTGGCATAGCGTCAGAGACTCACGTGCCTTTGCCTACAAGCACATTTGTCCCCATGCCACGAGGAGCTTTGCTGCTGTCCTGCTGAAAGGCCAGCTATGCTTGAATCAAGAGCCTGCAGATAGGACCATGGCAGCCCATCTGTTGTCTCAAAATTATTTCCAGATCGTGTTTTCATTTTATAAGCAAGCAAGCTTCTGGTTGCCACTATTACAAGCACAACTTCAGATTTACAAGGTAGGCTGGTATTTCTCACAATTCATATTCAGATCCAGATTTCCAAAAAACCTGCAGAACGTCTCGAGTGACCACACATCCAGTGGGATCACAAAGCCACCCAAGTATTCAGTCATTTAGATAAGACCTATGTCTTCCCCTCCAAGCAGAGGAGAAACACGTAGTTCTATGAACACCATGAAGTCTTCTGCTTTGCCATCATTATTGATTTTGAGATACTCAGATACTATGGTGGTGAAAGACACTGCAAAGCCTAATATACCTAAAAGCGTAAGAAGCATTGCTGTGCTGAAACGGAAAAATAAAGATGGGTGAGCTAAACTTGGACCGCTACCATATCCTAAAGCCATGATTCAGAAAACTAGGCTGCATGTATTACAGCCATTATGTTTAATAACTTACTCTGCTAGATTCAAAAACTCAAAGTCCAGCATCTTCAATTGTACCATTAGTAGGAAGAGGGATGTGACAAGGCACACAGTGATGAGGTCTGTATTCAGGTTCATTACCAGTGTTTTCCTCGGTTGCAATTATTTTAATGAAGATTTTGCCTAATTAAGATATTCACGATTTGGCATAGGAAGCAGATACAACACCTGATATCGTAAGCCCTGAAGCCAAACATTACCATCATCTTTAATGGGCATTAGGATGGTTCCTTATGGATCAAAGCAGAGCCGTTTCACTGATCAGGTGCATGAAGACAACTCGGACATAAGCCACCAAAAAGACATAGTAAAAATCATAAACTTTACTCACTCAGAAACTCGGGGATGAACACTGCAGTAGTGAGAGCCGGGATCCTCGGGCAGCCTCTGCTCCTCTGGGTAAGACAAGTTGTTTTGACCATATGAAAGCTGGCTGTGTCTCTTAGGGGAAAAAAATGAACCAAAATAAAACAGAGACCAACATCTCAGTGAAAGACCAGAGGACACTGGATCCTTAAAGGGAAGAGGTACCCCCCCTGCTTCTGTTAAGAGCTGGTTTTTTCCATACTTGCGAAGTCAACCAGAGGATTAAGTCTCCAGCCCCAGTAGCCTGACTTTTCTTTTTCCTCTGTTAACAATACAGTTTTGAGGAATTTGCAAAACTCTGGTGCCTGTGTGGGATAACAAAGCCACCTCACCAGCTAAGATTTCCTGCTTAGTGAAGCCTTCCTCTCCTATTCTTGTTTTCCAGAACTGGACAGCCCGATCCCACAGCCCCTTGGAGATTCAGGTAAGTCCCCACCTTCTCAGTTCCTTCTCCCACAGTACCTCGGGCACGGCACCACATCTTTGTTGACTAGCGAAGCGGCCACTTTCATGCAAGAAAATGAGCTCAATTATTCTAATTCCATGGGGGAATATAAATGTTTCTTGCCTTAATATTGACTCATCATCTGTTTCAGCCTTCAGCCCATCTTTAAAGTGAGACTATTATTTGTATTAGCAACTTATAGAACCATTCTAAGGTTTACTTGAAACAACACAACAAAGCGATGTGCAGGGGGCCAAGCCTACAAGCTCTTGAGTAAGAGGATAATAAGCTCTTAACCTCACAACCATTTTCTCAGGAAAGTTGAGTAAGAACCCAAAAGAGTTAGCCTACAACCCACACAAAACCTGCTTGTTTCAATTTGCAGGATCAGTCTGGGAATCAGGCAAACCCCAGACTGACACTAGCCAGCTTACAAGGGCTGCTGGTTCTAGACCTTACCTGGAGAACAGCCATGACCTTGCTCTCTTCCTCTCCCCTTCATTTATCTGCCAAAGAAAGAGGAAGGCCCATGGCACCCTCCCTTCCCAGTTGAGGATGTTTTCCTGCGTGAGGGTTCTCAAACCAATCTGCACCACCTGAAAGCCCTTAAAAGGGAGAGATAGGCCAATTTATCTGCTTCCTACTCAGCCACAGCAGAAGTGGGTAATGCTTATCTGCTCCCTTTACTTCTGATGATGACCTTTAATTGGAGGGTCTCAGCTGGACCCCACCTGAGAGACTTCCCAGATTTTGGCAGTGGCCCTCAACAATTCCCACCATGACTGTTAATTGGGGTGTTGCTGATTAGAAGGTGAACACACCAGGCTGTGCAGCACCCACAGGTTGGGCTCTTCCCGTAGTGATGAGCTGGTTGTGTTAGAGACCACGTCATCTAAGAAAGTTTAGAAAGCACCATGCCCCCATTAGAACCTTTCTTAATGGGGCACCCAGGACTGTGTTGTTACAAGCAAAAAGCTTGCACCCAATGGCCCTGCATTTATTTATATTGCAAACACGCATGCTGCAAACTTTCTCCGTTAGTTAGAGGACACTGCTGGGGCTTTGGTAGGCAAGGTCAAGACAATGTTGGTCTGCTCTGATAAAGCATGAGGACGTAAATCATTCCGTGCAACTCAGAAGTCACTCAGATGGTACTTTTGGCATTTCCCCCCCTGCTTTTGTTCTGTCAGTCTGAAGAGAACAGCTCGTGTGATGTAATTTCGAATGGAGCTTTTTTAAAGCTTTCACTCAGGAAAAGCTTCAGGAGCTCTGGGGGTATAGCTTAGCTCTGAGAAATAGAAAGAAAGCAAGTTTGCATTGACAGCTTGATCCCAGAGAGAGGTGGCTGCCTGCTTGTCTAACAGGTCCTCTGGGTCTGGATGAGGCAGAGACAGAGGAGCAGTCATATTAAGTGAACGCGCGCTGCCAATGTTAAAGGAACAATTACCATTATTCTGCATAGTTCACTGTTTGCTACTGCTATTTCCTTCAATAAAACCTCTTTTCACTTGCCAATTGGAGCTTGTCATGTAACAATATTTCTTATGCACAATACACATACTAAAATGCCCCTGTGTTTTTAATACATTTATAGTTGTTAACAATAGCGGTATAGTGACAGAAAAAATGTACTTGCTTTGAATACAGAATAGATTGAAAAAAGAACAAACCAGAGGCCCTGCTCTGAAAGATTAATGAGGGTTAGATTTTGCCTAATCTGTGTTAAAACAGTGACACCTCTTCCATTTCACTGACAACTGCTTTCTCCTCTCAGGGCCTGGGCTGTGACCTCCTTGCTTGGAAGGGGTTGTGCACCTGAGCCTTGAGCGAAAGCTTCAGTGAAAGTTTTGATGTCAGGAAGTGTTGAGGAGAGGGTTGAGCTCTCACCTACCCCCGTGTCCGGGCAGCCCCGATGGGGACGGACGAGGGGCTTTGGTGAGCTCAGAGCAATGAAGGTCGCCCGACCAACCCTTTGATCCTTGTGCGTGGTCCACAGATGGGTGGGAGCGTGCTGATCTACCACCTAGCAACACCCGAAACCTCTGGTGTTCACTGCTCGCGTCGGACACTCGCAAAACTCCTTAGGAGTGTGGTTCCTTGCAAAGCAGGACAAACGGCGGCACTGGGGAGAGGCTGGCATTTCACCGAGGCTGCAGGAACTCTGCGGCTCTCCTCCGAAAGTCGTACAATGAAGACATTGTGCTAGTACTGCACTTGCCAACGTTATTACAAAGCCAGGCGGAAATGACCACAGTGAAGGTGCCACGGTGAGAAAAAATTACATGTTTGCTCTTGTGAGCAGGCCGAACCTAATATTTCATGCACCCAAATGAACAAGCAGCTGTTTGGAAACCTTCGTAGCCCAGTCGTGAAGGAAACTTTCTTCTGCCATAAGATTCATGTTTTCTAAGAACGCTATTTTGTTCTGAACAAGTTAATATACACAGAAAAAGACATCTTGAGTGTTCCTGGACTCTCCTACACTATCCAGGAATAGTGATAGACTGCGAGTTTAAACACATCCTTCCACTGCACAGTGAGAGAAGTGTGTTTAATGCTGTGAGCAGAAGTTACCATGTTTGCCTTTGCCAGAGCTGGCAAGACTATACTGTCCTAAAAGTACTTATTACATAATTAAGAAACAGTGGATGTCATCTGTGTACCCCCAGAATAGATGTTCTGCATCCTCAGTGTCCCCCAGGAAAAAAATGTTTTGTGAAAAGATGTATAGCATGATACATCTTCTGCTTCAGATATTGCTAATTGCTTTGTCTGCGACTCTTTCTGAGGAAAAGAGCAAAGAAACCCGCAGAAGGCTACCATATTGGAGGCTGTTTTGGAGCCTGATCTGTTGAGGTCCCTGGAATTCTTTCCATTGACATCTGCTAATACTGGATCAGGCTCTTGTGGAGCTAAATATATGGTTTTCCAGCACGGTCCAGCAAAGGCTGCTCATCAGCACCCAGGGAGGTGCTCAGATGCTAATAAGATTAATCATGTTTGCTATAGTGGACAAGTCCAGCTCCCACTTGCGTTCCCAGTATGGCATGCAGAAGAGAGAAAAAAAATTTGAAGTGTTTCCTAGGAAAGTCTCTAGAAGACGTAAGACTCACAGACTGCCACTCATCATTGGATTTGAATCAAAGAAAAGCTTTTATAACTTATTAGAAGACATGGGGTTTTGTAGTCATATATAATCACATGCCAATTTACCACGAGTAGAGCTTTAAGGACCTTCTATGAGAAATGCTGCATCTTCCCTGATTTACAGCTCTATTTGACAGCATTCAAACTGTTTGTATATATTTTAAGAAAACGTGGTTTTGATGGTGTTTCTCCCCACCAAATCAAAATGCTGACAGCCTCAGAGGTCCTCTGGCATTAATGCTGTGCAAGGATATCTTTGTGACCATAACCATGTGTCATACCTGCTTTGGGAATAAACTCTTGGCACGTAACTTCAGTGTCATTCAGAAAGTGGCACAGTTGCCAAAGACCTCGGGACACGAAGGGAAGACATTGTGCTGTCTTTTCATTGGAAAGTTCACAAATTCTGCCTAGAGATCCCTCTGATACTTTCATTTTTCAATAGATACTGCTTACCAAAAATAAAACTCAGAAGTTTAAGTGCTTTCCAAATTTAATGGCACAGAGTTTTATGTGGAAAAAAATTCTTTTGTAATAAACTCAGTATTTTCTCTTTCACATGACCTATAAATTTCCCAAACAAAACAGAGTGAGCAATTACACAAGCATGTCCAGAGGTGAGACCTACCTTTAGTTACTGCGCCAGCGTATTAAATAAAGCCCTGTCCACTTCTGGCTACTCCGTTCTGGTTAGGATTTTGTTTCTGAAACTTGATCATATTGGCAGACAGTCTTAAGCTCATCGATGGGGTGAGTAATCAACTTTGAGACGAAGGAAGGAAGACTGAATTAATGCAGCAGTGCTGTCGAGGCAAGGACTATAATAATAATAATGTTTGTTTTTTCTTTAATTTGAAAACAAAATGATCAATTCAGAGAAGATAATGCATTGGAATCTCCAGCTTCACACAGATGCCTCACAGGGAGGAATAAAGAAAATTTGTGAGTTTTGAGTTATCCCTGCAGTACAACAAGCAGCTGTCCGTGAGCGCTGGGACGGACCTGCCTCAGCACCTGCTGCGGGGCGTCCATGCAGCCCCATCAGCAGGGTGGCCTCTGGGGCTATCCGTGGGGCTGTGCATCCCAAATCCCTGCAGCCCGGGGGAGGGGACAGTGGCTGGCATGGCCCTATGGTGGCTGGGGTGACCTACTGGCATTCATAAAACCAAATAGATGCTTAGCCCTCCACTTCGAGGGGGAAGGACAGTGCATGTGCATTTTCGGTTCGGGTTCAGTTTAAGACTTACATGCTCTGAGATTGTTTAATTATCCTTTATAGCAAAATGTCAGGAGAGTGCAGCCTTGAAACAGAAAGAAAGAAACAAAAGAATATAGAAAGAAGACTTTATTTTTCTTTACAGAAGCTTTTTAGGGCTGTTTCATGTGATAGAGCCGCCACACTACCAATAAGATCCAAAAATCCAATCTGGGGCTTAAATTCAACTTCAGAAATAGCCAGTCCTTCTCGGAGACTCTCAGAGAGATCTCTTTCAAGAGCTGCAGTAGTAACAACAGGGTGCCAGGATGCCCTGATCATAAACTGGAGGAAATTAATTCAAAACAGGCAAAAGAAAAAAAAAAATCCCTATCAGCAAGCAGTACATGAAATGCCATGAGATCCTGTTGCTTTCTGGACTAATCCCAATTACTATAATGGATTTATTTCATGGAGATCATTTCATACAGTCACAACAGTCAGGACATAAATACAGACCTAAAGAAAAGACTAGGTAGCCAACAGTGGCTGAAGGAGTATTTGGAAGACCCAATCTAGAAAGAAGCCCTGGGGGCTCTGGCACGGCTCTCCCGGAGGATGCTCCACGGCCGGATCCCGCACCCTGGCCCATGGGTTTCATTGACTGCATTGCCTGTTGACCAGCTGAGGTTACATTGCTGCTGCAGTTAACATTTGATACCAAAGCTGCGAAGTTCCTGTGAAAATCTGGTGATTTATCTTGGTGCTTATCAGCCAAAGGCTCCTGAGAACCTGGTGCCAAGCTCTGACACGGCGCGATGGAGAGTGCAGGTCTCTGGGCAGGCGCCTGTAAACCATCCAGTGAGCCTGCTGCAAAAGCAGTTGTGAATTTTGCTATGGTGTTTGTTGAGAGCATGAAACACGTCTGGTGTCTAATGTGGGTGATGATGTCTGATGCAATAGGGACTTTTGAATTAGCCCATAAAAATCTTTTCATAAAGTGTTTGGTCCCCCTTCTTGCAAAGTCCGTTACAACTCTACAGTGTAAGTGAACAACGTAAAATTAACACTGATCCCTTCAATTCTTTTTTAAGAATCCTTAAATCCAGCTTTTTTTTTTTCCTGCTGTACATCTTTTTATAGATAAAAGTAATTTTAAAGGAAAAAAGAACATAAACAATATACACTGACTCTTGACACTCCATTGCTTTTTTAAACTAGAATAATAAAAATTTGCAAATGAACAAAAGAGTGGGAGGAAGATATCTGATTTACAATGTTTTTGAGATAAAGAACACTATAAAAAAAGATCAATGTGAATAATAAAGCATTGTTAACTGAGTCATGACATTTCTATTCTCAGTGAAGATTTGAACAGTAGAGCTCTGCAAATGAGCACCTTGTGCCATTTTCAAAGTGGGAGGAAGACATATAATTATAATTTTTAAAGTGAAGAGAAATTTAAAAAAATCTCTGTGAAAAAGTTTATTGAAAAACATATCGACATATCAATATGACATAAATTACTTTAATTTTATTAAACTAGGAGGGGGGAAAACCTCTTTTTGATGACTGGCTGCAGAAAGCATTCCTTGAAAAGAATTTTCTTTATTAAAAACTCTTTTGCTAAGATGAAACAGCACTGAATGTCAGCACTACCGTATATTTATTCTGTAACTCTTCCAACAGCTGAGATCTATAAAAGAAACATATTTTCAAAACAGTTTTAACCTCCATTGTCTTGATCATTCATATTAACATTTTTCATGTCACCTATTGAAATCCCTTAAAGGAACCTTTTATTCAGTCAAAATTAATGAAGCCATTTTCTTAAACAGCCTCCAAAAAGTAAAAAGGACATAATGTTGTGCATTTTATTTGACATACCTTTTCTGCCATTTCACTTATTTGGGTGATGAGAGCAAAACTTCAGATTTATCAAATCTGCAGAGAAAAGTGATTTTGAGAGAGAAGAAAACTAACTCTGCTCTTGCTGTGTGTGCAATTTAACACAGTGAAAATACAGCATTGATCAGATTACTCCAATTGAGTCATTTAGTGCTTTGGCATTCCTGAAGTTAGAGCCCAGCTGTGAAATCATAGCTGGGGCCAAACTTTGCTGTTAGGTGAGTGCACATGGCTCCCATTTTCTTCAAAGGGAATGACACACATGGCCAATATTTAACTTTCACCTCTTCCATTCTTCAGCTAGCAAAGCCAGAACCAATGGACTATATGTAGGCAATTTAACAGAATTAAGAATATAATCAAGATTTTCCAGGACTTCCTAGTGATTTGGGCTATATAATTCAATACACCTCAAACAACAGATGCTCAGCATATTCTGAAAATCAGGCCATCTCGAATGTCTTACTTTAAGCAGGTAAATCGTAAATCACTTTTTGAGTATTGTGGCCATTGGATCCTAAAAAGCAGGGCGTAGGATACCTCTTCAAAATCCTAAGCTCCAATTTCTGGGTTGGCTGGGATGCCTGGGAGACTCACCACATCCCAACCCACTTTAGGTACTGTGTTTGCACACATTTCTTCCCTGCTATTACCATTATGGGACTTGAACACAGTGCAGATGCCCGTCTGCAGCAGCTGCCCCCTCAAGAAAATCTAGGTTTTGGTTCTGCAGATCCCCTGGGATGGATCGGCCTACTGGGATGGCCCACGAGACTTTGAGGTGTAAAGCGCCACAGAGAGAAAAAAGGATACATCCCAAAATCTAGCTGTCCCATGGTGTATGCAGATCTTCATTTCAACTCAAGGTCAAGTGGAAAACTTTCCTACCATCCTTGCTGACTCTCCTCTTCGCTTTCCCCCGACTCCATCTGTTCCTCACCCATCTCCTTCGTTCCGCACTCGCCTCCCTCTTCTTCCTGTGTCCATCTGTTCCCTCCTTCCTCAACACAAGTTGGGGAAGGGAAGTAAATTCAGTCATTCACTGAACAGATTTCAAGATGAACTCCCTCCCTCTCCAGTTCTAACTTCATTCATCATGGTAAAAATTATAATGAATAGAAAAGTTGAAGGTGAAAATTTATTAGGGATTGTGTTGCTTTCTTATATCAAAAGCAGTTAAAACTGCTTATAAACATTGGCTTCATTCATTTTTCTTAATATATGGTATAATTAGTGAGAAATATTAGTGGAAGTGCTTGCTATGCGGTCCATCAACACATGCCTGTCAGAGTTTAGGATCTGGGCCAAAATTTTTTTGCCAGTCCTGTGATAGATTTACAATAAGCCTGTAGAAGGCTTTACAGTCAGCTGGGTCACTAATTCATGAAGTTAAAATGTATGCAATGAGGTCAAAAATTCACTATTGATAAAATACCCCCTCCCGGGATTGCACCATTAGCTTTGTTACTGCAACAGCAAAATACAGTAAACCCAAAGCTTCTGTGAATTACCAGTCCATCATCATAAATCAGAAGAGAAGCACTTGCACAAGTTCATGATGTCATATGAAGCCCACCATATATTTATAACCTTGTGTACTATTTCCTGTTTCCTTACGACAAAAAGAAACAGTCTCTAAATCCCCTGTATCCTTATGCCTGAGCTCAGCAAAATGTAATGGGCACGAAACTATGAAAACACCCATGATATATTAGTCTAGAGCAGCTTGCTTCAGGTCGTCTGTGATGCCCGCTCTCCCCCTGGCCTCTCCTACATGGAGGAGGGCAGTTCCCATGGAGTTTGCTCTATCTGCTGCACTCACTGTAGGGATAGTCCTGCTCCCCCTCCTACTTTGCCTCCCTGGCCTTGGGAGAGAGAAGGAAGGACTATTTAAGTCTCCAAGCCCTGCGCATGGAGTGGGTGGCCCGGCAAGCCCAGCAGAGGTGGAGGAGCTCAGCACCCATGCGGGCACCTGGGCTTGCCACCATGAGGACCCTGGGCACCTTGTCCGCCGAGACAGCTAAGCCATGGAGGTTGGAGCTTGGGGTGCAGTCTCCTCTCCCGTCCTTTGCTGATGGTTTGGGAACATCATCTAAGGTTTCTGGGGTGTTTGGGCATGGATGATGCTCCACGTTTCACCACAGAGCTCCCAGCCCTCAAATTTTCTATGCCTACCTGAAACAGGAACTTCTGTGTTTGCCAGTGATCCTCTTCCCCTCTTCTCAGATGAAATGTTCTCTCTCTGCAATTAGTTTTATTTTTCCAGAAATGAGACAGAGGGTAACAGAAACAGTGCACCATCCCACGTAACCTCCCCCAGCAAGGAAGCACACTTGCTTCTATTTTCCCCCAAACCAACTACTCCTGAAGTCAATGACTGTCACTAAGAGGCTGGGGGTGATACGCGTGCCAAACAATACTTATTTACAGTATCCCTCTGCAATGTTGTTTTGTTCTTCCACCAAGACAGCTGCACCAGCTCCTTGCCTCTCCCGGCGCTCCCCGGGGTGACGACGAGCAGCGAGGACCATCCAGGTAAGCTGCTGGCCTCCTGCATGTGTCACACTGTGCAGATACCCCTTGCATTCCCTCCCGTTGCTGCCGGCAGACATATTATGTCCTTTAGACTGGCAAGAAGTATTTTGGTTTTCTTTTTACTTTTAATTTTTTTGAAACATGGCCATCGAAACCTGAGGTTTGGGATTCATTTTACTTACCATGAGCCTTTTCAAATCAAGTGAGTTCAGTTCAAGCCTTTATACTTACAAGTTATCGTCCATCAGATCTGATGTAGCTCTGCCTGCTTCATCTCAGGACTGAACGGACATGACACACAGCTCTTTTAGTGATGAGCATGTGAAGTATTAAATAGACAGGTAGCGACAGCAGTTCATGGGATAACGAATGGTAGGGAGATCAGCCAGGCGTTCCTTTGGTTCTTTCACTGCACTGATACATGAAGATGCCTCACCGTGAAATTAAAAAGTTTCACGTCCTAAACTGCTACAGTTTTCCACGCAGTTCACCATTAACCCTTGGAACTCCTTGCCACAGGGGTGTGAGGCAAAGGGCCACTGCCAGGACGGATTGGGAACAAATGCCACTGGCAAGTAGAGCCACAGGCTCCCTTGTCCTTTGCTTCTAAGATGCGTACGAGCCCTACGTAGGGTGATAGATCCATTCTCCTCCTCCTTTTTCAGTGGCAACTCCCCCTAACCAGTTGCTCCAAACAGCTCTTTGGCATTACCCACATTGCTGCAGTCCCCAACCAGCAGAATGAATAGAGCACCTCTTATCTCCCCTGTCCCTTGCCAAAAATGGACTTAGAGCCTTATATGCTACTATATAAAAGCTAATTTCAACAGCATGCTAGAGAACTCCAGCCTCCTATTCTCCAGGGCTGCAAGACCCTGTTTTGTGCCTAAGCCAGTGAAGAGAAATAGAGGTCAGGGGACTTACTGTAAATGCCAGCCTTGATATCGCTGCTCCTCGCTATTAACCAGAGGGATCTGGGGCTGGCGTCGGTAGAAATTAAGTGATTTACTTTGTGCTTTCATGAATTTAGACACTGTAGTCAGCTGCCTGAACTGCCCAACAAAAAAAAATAAAAAATAGAAATTTCATGTGAGTATTGACCCTATCTCTATCTTTAATACAAACATGGGTGAACAATCCCAGTCTTCTACTGCGACAGCCAAGGCAAGCCCCACTTACCCTGTATGAGGAAGAAAGTTGCTGCTTCATGATACTGTTTAAAAATGGCACATTGTGGGGGTTTACCTCTAGCTGCCTCTGCCTAACAGTCTAACACTGAATAATCTGAGCTTCCTTCATCGTGATACACTTATTTTTCCCTTTTAATTCACTTCAGTGGATGATTTCTACACATTAAAAACACAAACAGTTGTGGATACCTGAAGCTGAACATGAGCTTTTAAAAGACAGTTACAAAGTTTGACCATCTGCCCATCTCTAACTGTAATTTTAAATTTTTTTATATTCTCATTTAACAGTAATCATAAATAATATCAGTTGACGTAATATATTTTTAAAGCCTATTTGGCTCCACTTATTTGTTCCAAGCTCTCAACCTACTACTGTTCCATGCAGCAACAAACTCTAAAAAAATAAAAAGTGCTAACCACTTTTTTTTTATGCTGGTCTAGCATAATCTTTATTTCTTTAGACTCTTTGTGCAAACATTAAATTGATAAAAGACATAATGTAGATGGACCCACAGTTGAACTGAAGGTAATTGCATAAAAATGAAATGGAGACCTATAATTGTACACTGCTTTAGCCTCTATTGCACTGTTTTCTGGAAGCAAGGATCTCGCTTGTCATAGCAAGTTGCTTGTTACGGTGATTGCATGAAGACTTGATCTAGCTGTACAAGACAAGTATAACATTACTTAAAGGGAGCTTTTCAAACTAAGAGTCTGACACTAAAATGTACTGTATTTTCAAAGATGTAGTATGCTTTAACAAACAGAAGAGTCCTTGAATGACAGCTTTTGTTACCCATTTGTTTGATGGTGCTGTATTGAAAAATTCAGGTTATGTCTATGCCTTTCTATTTCTGGTTTTGATTTCTCTTCAACAGCACTTGAAGAATAAAAATTGACTCGAAGCATGAATAGTAGAAGTCGGTGGATACAGTAAATGTTAGTCTGGCATTTACTGATTACTTGGGTCTGATTTTTTTTCAGTCTCGTTTGTTGAATGCTTAAATGCAATCTGTGGGCCATTGTATTGTTGTAAAAATGGGGAACTCAACAGATATATTGTGATTTAAAATATACCCAGTTTAGACTTTGGGGCCAATTTTGAAAGTGGAAAATGATAGAAATCGTCATTCCTGCCCAGGCCTTTCAATCTGATCCATGAGTATTCAACTGCTCAGCCTGTGTGTAGCTCTCAGCCTGGACAAGCAAGATCCATTTGTAAGATTGGCACCTGAATAACAAGTGGGGCATGTGTCTTTGGGACTCACAAGTCAATTATTATCCAATAAAACCGATGCATAAGCGGGACATAGCTTCCTACAGAGCTCTGCTACTTCAATTAGCACAACTTTTCCTGGAGACGGTATGTTATTGAATGAAAGCGCAGGAAAAATCGTGGTATGTCATTGATTTATAAGCACTGGAAAACAGTGGTTACTGTACATGTAAGTACATCCAAAATGCATGAATTTTCACATTTTGGACTCAAGAGGCTGGCCAAGAAGTCAGAGAGGGGGGAAAAAAAGCTGTATTTACTTACTCTGAGGGTAAAACCATCAACAAATTATCACAGATGCTCAAAATCAGATGTGCTTTGCTCAGGATGCTGGTTTACTCCGACCAAGCGCACAACCTGCAGGCGAGCACTGCTGTGCTTTGCACTGCTGGCTCACACCTGGAGAAGCCACCACCTCTCCGGCCCTTCCCAAGTCTCCCTGTGGCTTTCCTTTGTCATACGCTCACAAAACCTGACAGTTAGAGGTTTCTGAGACTCCTCTCTGTGTCACTGCTGTCTCAGTGTCCCTTTGCCTCCAGTTCTGTCTATCGCACCGGTCGCTCCCTGCCTAAGGCCGACCTGTAAACTCTCCATGGCAGGGAAAATCCACATTTCCTTCATAGTAGACTTTGTCATTATTACAAGTTCAAAATCAAGCTAAAACTTCTGCCAAAACACATTTTTAAAGCTGTGATTTAAAGTTAAAATGAAAATGATAGCTTAGTCTTTCTTCTTATCCTCTCCCAACGTCTTACTCTGCTAACCTCTACCCAGCTTTTTTGCTTCTCTATATTTCACTACATGAAGATGATCTAAACCAGCATGAGATCTGACTATGAGTAAAAATTTGAATGAATTGCTCACTCATTCTGTAAGCAGACAGAATCATAGAAAAATAAGAAACAGAAAACCATAGAAATCATAGAAAAATAAGCTTGGAGGGGACTTCCAGAAGTCACCTCATCTGGCCTTTGCCTCAAACCAGGGCTAACTCTGCAGTATAAGCAGGTTGCTGGGGTCTGTGCCCAATTGAGATCTCCACACTTCCCCAGCCTCACCAGGGGCTGCCCTGATGCTTTACACCTCCCGTGATGAAGAATTTGTTCCTAGATGTAATCCCAATTCCTCTTTCTGAAGCCTGTGACAGTGGCCTCTTGTCCTATCAGCTGTGTGCACTGCTGGGAGGAGCTGGGGTCTGGCCTCTCCATTACCCTGGTTGTGAAGTGGAAGGCAGCATCCAGCACCGCTCTTCGCCTTCTCTTCTCCAGGCCAACCAAGCCTAGCTCCCTCAGCCCCTCCTCATACATCAGATGCTCCAGACCCCTCATCACCTTGCTGGCCTTCACTGGACTTGCTCCAGATACCAGTTAGGCTTCAAATCCTTGCTTCCCCCCACCTCGAGCCTGATGGTCCCTGTGGTTTTTCACCTACCTTGCAATCCACCCATCCCATCCGCATTTCCTCCTTTTGCAAGGATATTATGGGACACAGCTGCAGTCTCGTCAAGGTTTCACTCTCTATCAACCTTTTCTTGCCTTTTCTTTAAGATATGTCAGGGGCCAAAGGTACCTGAAAAACAAGAGATACGCAGGGTCTGTCTTCTGGCTCCTTGCAGCGGAGTGCAGACTAACTGCTTTAGAGCTCTTACTGTTCCTCTCAGAAAGTAATGTTTGCAAAACTGAGGTGTTTGTAAAGATTGATTTTCTGTATATAGCTCAAGAGCCAGCATATCACAAGATTTAAGTAAGATAAAAAGTGACGCTGTGCTTGATGTGAGGTGTAGGAGCTAATCAGCTGTAGATAAGAATTGATGAGGTTTTATCATCCCAGCCATACAGAGAATGACTGCGTTTCTTGGCCTCTTGATCACTTCGCAAAGTGAAACTATATATCAACCCATGTTTATCTGTGCCTGAGAAGTTCTTCAAGAATAAATTGAGCTCAAAACTCTTCTTAACCTTTCCCCTAATTGTGCCTTAAAATTAAGCTCTCCCTCTGGTTTTTGAGCTGCCTCTCTGGCATGCTGACAGCATGTGAAGTATCCCATCTTCTAGCTGACTTCCAGGCCAACAACACAAGTGTGGATGAAGTTACGAAATGATGAATCTGGATGTTAAATAGAGACCATCTGTCTTTCTTCACAACAAGATTATGAGCCATAGAGAGAGAGCTGGCACATCTGCATCTAGGTACCACCTACACACACATTGTTGGGTCTATATTTAGGGAAACTGAGCTGCTGTTGAAAAATAACAAGATAATTGTTTTGCCTTCTTTTATATTGCAAATTGAAGTTAGGATGGCTATCACACTCGAAATAGATGTCGACTGGGGCGATAGCTCTGATCTCTCTCCTAACCTGATCCCACCCAGTGGAACTGAATTATTGCTTAGCCTCTAAGTCCTCTGGGTTTAAGAGAAAACCTTAGAACACAAGTTCACAAATACTTATACTGCGAGTGTATTTTACTTGTGTGAAGGGACTGAAATCATTAGGTAAGTAGTGTTAGGCCTTGGAAGTAAACAACTGTAGGCCTGGAAATTCTGCATATGTTATTCTTTCAGATCTCTGTCTTAGTATAGCAAACAAGTCTTTTTTTTTTTTTTTTTTCCTAATCCCACCAGATAACCAGCTTACAAATGAAAAACATACAGATGAAAAGCCTATGAAAGGTATTGTTATGAGTTCTGTCGCAGAATTCAGCATCACAGGCACTTCATCAAAGGGTACCAGAAATGAGAAGAAATTGTCAGATGCAAGCACATCATCCATTGCTTCCCTGGAGAAATGCAGAGAATTCACTTACATTGAAGATGACGCATCAGTACATCAGAGAGACAGTGACGGTATGTTTTATAAAACAGATAAAACATTTAGCCTGGTTTCTAAATAATGCCCATTGCAAGAGCACTGTATGTATCTAACTTGAAATAAATGCTTACGTGCTGAACAGGAGGTTCAAGAGCATAGCCAAAAGCAGTATTAAGTTGCCCTGCAGACATTTTTGTGATAGATGAGAAGTTGTAGAAGATGATCCTAAATTGTCGGTAATATTAAAGTCATAGAAGAGGAGCTTAGAGCCTATTGTGCAACAGAGTATTTGTACTTTTGTCATGAGTGTTTGCACAGAGGTACTAGTGTCGGTATCAGATAAACAGTATCTCGCATGAACACATTTCTCACCAAGAGCAGAGGCTGTTACTTTTGCCATTGGAACTGCAGCAGCGGCTGTGGTTGCTGAAGAGATGCTGTGTTTGGTGGTCAGCATATTACTTCTATGGACTTGTGTATGCAGTTCTTGTATGGACCATTACCTCCAACCCTGCCATTCTGCTGACCCATCACCAAATAAATCCTCCCTCTGCTGACCACGCTGCAAAACTCTCGTGGATCAGGGTGAGGAGCTCTCTTCATACTCTGCCCTGCCTCTGCAGAGAACTGTCTCTGATGACTGGCCCAGGTGGATACACCAGGCGGATAACACTTCGGGTTAGGTCAGTACGCTCTGTGTTTTGAAAAAGTGTATTTGAAAACAAAGCGCTGTGAAAGGTTGTTACAGACCAAAATTTCAGCAGAAGCCCCATAGTTCAAGTGCATGTTCATAAATGAACATTGTTAAAACGTAGCTTGCTCTGGGGCGAATAATCAGAGCTGTCTTACCTTTTCTGAAAAGGAGCGGATCCTTTTTGTTTTGTCAAAGCACAGGTTAAAGAGCTGGATACCTGCATTATTTTTGTAAGAATTTCAGAGGCAATGGTATAACCAAGAGTTAAGGAACAGAGTTGGCTGTGAACACTCATTAGAGACCAAGGGCATGATTCCTGCTAATCTAAATAATATAACACCTCTGATTTTAGTGGAATTATGCTGAGAACCGGCTATTCCTGGTTATTCCCATGGATGTGGAAAAAAAGGGCTTCTGAGAAGCATTTTTGAAGTTTATTATTATTAGTGCCTTTTGCAATAATGGATGAGTGTGTTATATTCAATGGAGTTGGGATCTATCATGTATATCATTCAACAATTCCTAAATTAAGAATTTCTAAATACGGATCAACACAATAAACCGCCACGCTCTCCAGGAGCCATTCCCATCTCTATTGTATCACTGATCCTGTAATAAAAGGGTTGTCTCTGATGCATCTATTAGAATACATTTCATTTCAGTGAAGGATTTGAAGTATTGATGTCATTTAGGGGCCTTGTCCTCTAGCCCAGACACTCACTATTTTCCGAGTTTGCCCACTATCTGATCAGGCCCCTCAACCATTACTGGCACACAGGTGTGTACCATGTGATGCAAATAACAGATTTCATACTCCTTAGAAAAGCTAAAAGTGAAGGAAATTAGCAAAAAAACCCCAATCTGTGCTCAATTAATAATGTTAAGGGCTGGATGGAAGCCAAGAAAGCCAAAGGAAGCCAGATTTGTGACTGTCACTGCATACTCTGCTCACTCTACTCTGACAAGTTGCTGCTTATTCCACACTCACAAGGCCAAATCCTGTTCGCTGGTGCATGGAGAACTTCTGAAGGCAGGGCGCTAGCTGAGGAAATAGTGATTATTTTGTTCCCCGCACTCAGAGAGGAGCAGATCCAAAGCTCATGGGTGTCACCAAGGGTGACCCTCGTGGCTCCAGCGAGCTTCGGACCAGGTTTGTTCAGGGCACCATCTGCATGAGCAGAGGGTGAGCTGACAGCCACCAAGCAAGAGCAGGAAAATTTAGAGATGAGGCAGGCTAGCAAAATTATTAGAAGTTCTTCTTTTGTGCTAATTAATCTACTAATGTAGAAACTGAGAGCTGAGGTCGTTGTTCTCACTGAGATAAATGCAGTAATGCCATTTCGCAAACAGCAGGGAAAACAGACGAGAAAACAGGAGATTGCATCTTCTTTTATGCAGTTTGTGGCTAATTTATTTTCAAATATATAAATGAATGCATAGGAATGGATGTTTAATTGCTAATATCCATTATTTATATACATTACCCCACTTAAAACAGGACAAAAAAGCCTCACACATGCAGATTTTTCGAAATGTGTTACATCCATTATCACAGTTCATGGTGTGTGCTCTGATGGGAATTTAAAAGCATCTTTACTGCACATCACAGACTCTGTGCTGAAACATTACTTTATTATTAAAATCTTGTTCTTTTTGTGTGCTCTTTTTCCTGGATGGAGCCCATATCTATTCTCTCCAGATTACATAAGCAACACTATGGTTAACACATTCATAAAAAAACCTGTTATTAGAAAACAGATCTTTGGAGAGGAAAAAAAAAAAGAAAGATCCCTAATCAATATATAATTTTGAATTTAATCTCTCACACCTATGTATAGGAAGGAAATTTCATAAACGTAAGATATCTAAAAAGAATAGTCTTAATTACATCAAGGACTACTGGATAAAATGATTATATTTTCTACCGTGTAAATTTCATACAATCAAATGCAGTGGTGTCACCTTATACAATGTTTCAATTTTATAATTATTTCAGTTCGTTTAGTTAGAAAAAAATATAAGCATGAATTTACTAAGTATCACCTAAATCTAGTCATTCTTATTCTACAGAACTGACTTAGAAGTTAGTTGTGCTTGTCTGAACTTAAATACATCTTGACATATTGAAATAAGTATTAAAATTGATAACATTGGTGATGATATGCTACTTAGAAAGAAGTCCGATCACATGCTATTTATTCTTGCTACCTGCTTTAACTTCCTTTTTTTTTTTTTTTTATAAAGAAGCTGGAGTGATTTTTTAATTTGGTTTTTCATCAAGAAAGCTTTCTTAAAAAGAAAAAAGCTTAATTCTGGAAACTTCCTGGCAGGGAACTTTATGTTACGTGAGATAGAAAATGCCACAACAGAACCAATGCAGTTGAATGAGTTCACAGTTAGTCATCCTAGGGCAAGAAATGTGGTTATAACCATATGCTTTCCTGAAAGAACCAATGAAAAGGCATTCATATTGTTGAAGGCATTTTTCCTTTCCAAAAACAAGGAGGGAAAAAAAATATTGAAAGGTCTGGGTCTTTGCACTCCAACTGGATTCACACAGTCAGAATCTCACACCTGCTCCGAGCCCTGCTGCACCCGGAGGCAGCCTCCCCAGATGCTGTAGTTAGAACGGGGGGAAGTTAATTAGTTGAGTTTTGAGGGGAACAAACATAACAAAGTTTTTGTCACGGTGACCAAGTTTTCAGGTATATTCCCTGGCTCCAGGCACACATCCTAGCTGGTACGACTTTCCAAACTTTTGTCTCCTTTCAAAAACTAACAAGTCTGTGAATGAAAAGGCGAGAAACCCGTTTCAGTGGGGCAGTGGCAGGACCCTGGGCTGGGGGTTATCAGCACGCTGCCCTCTGAAAATGCTGTTCCCCACACTTGCTTTTTCTCCCTGTCTTTGGTTAGGCAATCTAGCTGTCCTTAAACATTTTTACTGAAACAGAATACTTTTAGAAATAAAACTAAAAGCAGATGAGGAGCCAGTACTCTTTTTTCCCCCCTGTGTGTGTGGATTTGGTCTTGCTCATAAGATCATCTCAGTCCTTACGCAGATGCCGTATCGAATTCATGAGCCAGGGATGCCCCATCCCATGCATCCAGACTGACCACGCAGAAAAGCAAGAACTAGACCTGGAGAATCCGAGGGCCTGATCTGCACTCCACAGAAGCTTGGGTGTTTGCGCACTGACTTCCAGCAAGGATTGATTCAGACTGTAACAGATTTGTGGCCCAGAAAGGAATTGTTTAAATAAGAAGGATTCAGTTCCAAACCCTTCGTATGCAGGCAAAAATACCCCTGGAAGTTTTTTGGGGTATTTTTTGTTAATTTTGTTTTTCCTTCCTTGAAATAGCAGGAGCAGGCTGATGATTTTTATCTTTAATTGCAAACCCTTGTGAAAAAGAAAATAAACTCGTGTCAGGTGTGTTGGTCAGGTAGCACGTGTGGCATCGCAAAGCAGTAGCACTTCCAAACCTCTGCAAGGCTGCAAACCCCCCAGCAGAGCATCGCTGCTGCTTGAGGCTCACTCCTGTGCTGAAATTTATAGCCCAAATGCTTTAAGAGTGTAGGATCATAGAATCATTTAGGTTGGAAAAGACCTTTTAGATCAAGTCCAACCGTAAAGTTGGTTCAGAGTACTTGTTCCTCTGAACTTCCTCGCCACAGAATATTTTTGTTCAACTTATTTTCATGCTGCTGTTGTTTTTCCAGAACAAACAACATATAAAGTAAATCCTTTCATTTGACTTTATGGAAGTAGTTATCATCAATGTATTTTAGCCTACCCTGTGTGCTGTCTTGCATCTCATCTCTGTGTAGTCACGCTAGCCTGAACCTGGGTAATCAAGCATACCCTTTTTCTTATATCTCGCTGCTTTTCCTTTTTCTTAGATGAATGCGCAACACTTATCCTGGCCTGCTTGTTCTGCCAATTTTGGGACTTTCTTATAATGCTGCCTGATACCTGTGAACATTGGCTGACAGATACCTGTTGTCCATCCAATAGATACTACCAGACGTCCAGCGAAGACCATGCCAACAACGACTGCAACTGTGACTGTGACATTGATTGCAGCCTTTTTGAGTCCTGCCATGAGACTGGTGAATGCCTGGAACTTGCCATGGAGATTTCTGAAGTCTGCTATCGCTAATAGGAAAATAAGCGACAAAATTCCTCAAAACTGCCTGAAAATGAACTGGCAGAGTACAAAGGATTTTCTTTTTTAAAAAAAAAAAAAGATAATAACAATAATAACCAGAGTGTTTGCCAGCCAGGACTATGTGCATCATGCTGCTCCCACCCTGGAGGTCTGTATATCTGTACTGTTCTGGTTGTATGATTTCACAGACTGCTGAAACCAATAAAGGGCAAAAAAGGGTCTTCTCCTTTGCCATAGACAACAACAGAATTCCTAAGTGCCAAGTGTGCTCGATGCTTTACCCGCTGTCAATCCAAGGCTTTTATAGACCTCTAATTGCTTTAAACATGGACTTCCCCATTCATAAACACAGGACAAATTAGGACATTATTTTAGGACTGATATATATTAGTTCATCTTCCTAATGGATTCATACCTAAACATGTATTACACATTGTTGGTTATTATTAATAATGTATGATATAGCATCATTTTATAATTAAAAATTTATTTATTCAATCTCTTAAAACACACTTATATGCTCAGTTTAGGTAGAAAAGAAAATTAAATGAATTAGAAACCATGCTAGCGGTAATTACAGCAAATGTCTCTAAAAATCTCCAGTGAATTTTGTAAAGGAAGCATTTTAACAGGGTAGTGCAATTCGACAATGTATTAATGTGTGTGCCTATGGTTATGTAATAACAGGTTATGCCTATTGTTCATTAGTTATAGGAAAGGGCTCCTTAAGTGTAATTAGCCTAAATGGGAATTGACTGCACACTTCCAGAGGAGAATTACCCCATGGATAGCCAGTAACTCCTTTGCCTGATTTTCATTTGTAAGATTTCTGCAAGCAGCAGAATGTTGCCACCTATTCTAGTGGAAACAGGCATCTCCACCTGTGCACAAAAGATTACAAAATGACAGTATCTATCCCAGTTGTGCTTTCAGACTCCCTCTATCTCTTTTCTGATGGCAGGTCTGATTAATAAAAACGAAATACATATTGCACATTACACATATGACAACAAAAGCATGTAAATTCAGCTGCCTGAGGGTGCAGAACGCATGTATTAAGCACAGAGGAAAATACAGAGTTGCTTGCTCATATTAGATATTTATAGACTAACACCCAAGACAGTGTTTGCTTCGTATAGGCACTAAAACTTCTCCCCAAAACCCCACTGATTTCAGTGCAGAAGTGCCTGGGGAATCCCAAACAAGAATCTTAGACAAGATGCTGGGATACTCAGCATTGCTGAAATCATTGAAGCCATTTGTTTACTAATCTCACTTTCAAATCCGTAGTCCTGACACGAGAATATTTAATGGAAACAAAAAATTTGTGTGAATTTCCTTCCCCCCCACACTTCTGGAAAATTCATGTTTTCAAAAAATCAGAAAGTAAGAAGTAGGTAGAACTGCCAACGATCTTTGTAAATATATCCTACAAAGCTTAGTGACCGAGGGACAACAAACCTTAGAAAGGCAGCGAGCAGCCCAGCATACCTTCTTTCTGGGCTCCTTCCAGGACATTGATGGGGAGTAAAAGAGGTTTGCTTATTTTAATCATGACCTCACATGGTGAGTTGTAGCCACCTAAAGGAAGAAAAAGTCATTAGTCCTTGATTGCTGCACCTGCACTAGCTGCCAGCTGGGTCTGGACCCAACCCCCAAAAGCAGGAACCACCACCCCCCCGGAGGCCCTGGTTCTGCACATCCTGGGCTGGGCAATGCTGAATTTTAATGCTTCAGTTTGCACTCTCCCATGGATATTTGATCTTAAACGTCCCAATACTGAGACTCACAACTAAACTCTCAGTGCAGTGTATTGGGCCACAGAAGCTTGGGTCATTCTACTTTCTACCATAGGTGGTCCTTGAAAAAGTGGCAAGTAGGTGTGTATGAATAAGGACACCGACCCAGAGCATCTAAGAGTCAGAAAAGGAGAAAACTTGCCGCACATACCATTTCTCAGAGAACTACCAATAGAGGTGCACCTTGGCGGTCCTTGCCCTTGATGCTGCCGTCCAAAAGGGGAGATTTCACATGCAATGGCTGGAAGAAGACCAGGAGGAAACCAGAGGGTGTCATAGCCCAAAATGCTGCCAGTGAGGGACCCAGAGATGGGGAACTTCTCTTGCAACCCGGGATGTCTTGTTCCAGCTCTGAGCCTGCAGGGAATACTGGGATCACCCATGGCAAGTGAGGTCTCCATGCATCAGCTGTGGAGCCGAATTAACGACTACTGGCGCAAACATATTTTTTTTCCAAACTCTTTTCCTAGGAATCATTATTCAAAAGAGCTTTTTTTCATGTTGTAATCCATAGGTTGGCAAAACGAGGTCATGTCTACTATAAGGCGTGGGTAAGGTCAAAGACAGAATTACAACGGTCACGGCCACAGCCACAGCTAGACAGGATGTCCCAACAATATGAATTGAATTGCACTGTGGGATATATTGAGAACTGCAGTTGTAGTGAATGGCGATGTTTTAAATAATGCAGCAATATCTCCTTGTCTGAAGCGTACAATGGCACATTGCTCAGTTTCCTGTTTTAGGAAGTAGATTTCAAGAGGCCTTCTGTATGCGCAGTGAAACTTTGAAAAAATGTGTTATTTCATACAGCGTAGTAGAAGCAGCAGCTTATGATGAGTTTGTTTTCTGTCATAAAATTGTTAATTGCAACATTGTATTTTCATGACACACAGGAACCCTTTAATACATTGACACCAGAGAAAGTCAGTCAGACTTTTCCATGAACAGTTCCAGAAACTGGGCTTCCTCTTTGGAGAGCCATCCTATTCCCACACTAAACTGACTTCCTAGGCCAGACAAATACCCATTTATCAGATTTGAACATGGGTAGACATTCCAGTGAAACAGAAATATTTGGAACAATTCAAGGCTGTCTCTCTATTTTTTATTTACTGGGAAGGAAGGTCTGAGCACTTGAGTAGGAGGCGTTTGGGTGGATGGCTGTTCTGAACATGTTGGACTCAGCTGTGCTCCCAGAGAGATGTCAGCTCCGCAGCGTGTGAAACCAGCTCCTCAGAACAACAAATAGAAGTTACCATTTTGCAAATGGGAACATCGCTCCGACACGACGCCTCTCCTCAGCACCATAAAAGCGCTGACAGATTGGTTGGGGGAAGAGAGAGACAGAGATAATAACGAAGAGCTATATTGCTACCTTCTACAGGAAGGGACCATGGGATGCTCTCTAAGGATCTCCTCTTGGAAATGACCCAACACAGTCTCATCCTGGGGAGGAAAATGTCTTTTCACCTCCTTTCACTGTGTTCTCAAGACACAATACAGATTAGGATGTCAACTCTTTACAGCAGAAATTGCCGTTTGCTAAATATTGTACTGCACACAGAGGACTGGATGTGAAAGGCCTCAGGGTGCTTCCAAAAGGTTAAAGACCAGTTTTCTCAAAGGGAATGAAATTCTCTGACTGAGCATGAGCCCTTCCGTGATGTCGTTCTGGTGCCTTACTCTCCATTCACACTATGAGTCCCTTCAGATACGGGACTGACAAAATTTAGCCCATGTACACCCCATGGAGCACATTATATTGTCTCCTTTGACTTCCCTCTGCTTCCTAGAGCATTTTCATCATTCATATTCTCCTAAGAAATCACAACCAGAATGATCAACATCTTCCAATGCACAACTCTGCCTTTACTCCAGTGCTGCTTAGGGATTCAGGCTGAGTGCTACAGCTGAGCTCTAGAAGTCTTTGGTTCTCAGGAGGAAAGCAAAATACAGGAACAATTAAGATGTTCACAATTGTATTTCTCCTGTTGTTATGCTTGCACAGTATCAAAAAAATGTTCAATAGTGTTGGACTAAGAATGTATGTATCTATTAAATTTTTCTTTTAATCACATGAAATGGGTGATTCCATTGCTTTAATCTTCAGCTATATCAAGCTATATTTTAGGCCTCTTAAATGCAAGGTAAGTTTCCTACTATGCAAGAAAATAAATTTACTAAACAGAGTGGGATTTTCAGGCACTGCTCCACTATAATTCACAGTAACCGAGTATTAATCATGATTAATAATCTATCATTCCTGTGGTTTTAAAAAAAATAAAAAGGGAGGGAATTATTGAGAAACTGCACTTTGTCTTAGCATACTTCATATAGTTGCACAATGGAACAATTCTATGGAATTCATTATTCTGCTGGTAATGATCTAGATTTCCTTAACATTGCACATGAACAGGAATCGTTGCCATCTGATGCATGTTCCATGGCCTGTGCAAAATGAGTTGGTGGGTGCAAGCCAATTCATAATGGATGTGTGCCCATATCACAAAAAACACCATTATAATTGGTACCCTTAGGAAAAATGCCAAGGTCTGGGTGTAAACAGAGCACTTTCTGTCCCAAGAGCTAGTTCTTCCATGGTCAGAGTTGAAGCACAATAGGAAAAGCAGTGCTGAACTGATCTGCTGCCTCTGTGAAGGGCTTCACTCTCATAAGGTAGCAGCTGGCATCTTAGATCTCCTTTAAAATAAGGAGAAAAGTCACTCTTAAGGGACACACTCATTGAGCCTCTTCCCCCCCCCGCCCCGCACCCGTTAAAGCCATCAAGGAGGTCGTGCAAGTATAAAATAAAACAGAGCCAGTCATTGTTACAGTATATAATTTGTCCTCTTTCTAGGTGTATCCAGAAAAAAACCCACTATTGTCACTGAATAAAAAGCGTCTATTCATCAATCCTCATTTAAAATCTAAAAATAAAATCTATGAATCAGAAAATGCCAAAAGTCACTGACATCATCTCCTAGTGCTTTCCAGTGGTGAGCTACCATTCTCCTCATATTGAAGAGGGACTGTGGACTTCCAATAGGCCAGTTCACCGGCCACTAGAGTATCTTGCTTATAAAACAAACAGCAAAAAAAGAAGATGTCTCATGGACATTCTGTTGATGGCCTGCCTGAGCAGAGCAGTTTAAGTGACAAAGTAATGTTGGAAAAGTCTACCTCCTTATTAGAGAATCTTGCAACTGAAACAGTCATTCACATGCTCGTGCCACAGTATACTAAAATGACCATGGTATAAAAGAGAGAAAAAAACCCACCACCTTATACAAGCACACAAGAAAATCACCATCAATATCATTAAAATGCAGACTCAATTTATATTGCTAGTTTTGCCATGATTTCTATGAAGTAAAAAATAATGCCAGAGAGCAGTGAAGAAAATATTATTAGATCAACAGTATAAAAAGCATGAGGGATTCCATTAGCAAGCACAGCTGAGAAAAGACAGGATTTAAATCAAATCTAAATATGACGAGATTATACAGCCAAAGTGACATGTCCATTTCAGAAAACATACAGGGCAGGGACAGAAGAGGCAAAACAAAAGTAGAATTTCGGTTTTATGCTGTTCCATCCCATACAGCATTTAAAAACCTGATGGAAGCATCCTGTTAACTCCTCAGTTTTATACGGTACTTGTTCTAGGTAAATAATGAGTGTGCAGTTAATTTACAGGGACACCCTTTGTTCATCTTTATTGCAGTATATTTGCATCATTCAACCCTTCAGAGAGTCATTGTTCCTTATCACTTGATACAGTCATCATACACACAAACCCTTCTACTCAGGAAACAGCAAGGCTGCCCACAGAATCCAGTTTCAGCTCCTAAAACCTTTTGGGGTGTTGTGATGTGTCTTTGCTCTACATGGAAGGTGAAGAAAAATGTGCCAAGGGTTGGTGTTACATGGGACAGTCAACTTTAAAAGAAAAGGATCAGCTTTTCTAATCTGTTCTCTTTTTGAACAGGAGAGCACACCCTGCACTTCATGAGCCTTTTCATCAAAAATGTAGCTGGAAAAATCTCTCTCAATAAGTGGTTTTTGGATAGTACAGCATCCAACAAAGTCTACCCTATAGAGAGAGAGAAAGGGAGACAGGTAAAGGATTAAGAAGCAGAAAGAGACACGGTAGCTTTATAGTAGCTGGTACGAGCTCGTAATCGCTGATTGCTCCCTGGAACAGTTTTCTCCTGTAATCCTTGTGATTTCTGCTGCACCAGAGGTGAATGAGCCACGGTATGAAAGCAGGACAAGCACCAGCGGGCCTTTGCCCCAGCTCCTGAAGATTCCTGCTTCCTCATGCGCTGCCCACTCCCATCCTCGTCTACATCCAGACGGTCTCTCTGAAATATGTTTAACTTGTAAGAGATTTCAGCACAGTTCAGAATCAGAAGTAGAGAAGGACAGGTATCAATGTTCATCTTCTCAAAGATATAATCAAATATTACTCCATTTTAAGACCCTTAATTTTACTACGCATTTCAGTTTTTCCTATAATCTATAACCCATACACACCACAAAGTCATCACTGAGAAGGGAAGCTGGAAAAATCCAGCTACCTTTCCAAATGGAAATCAGAAGATATATTTTTAGCTACATTAAGCCAACTGCATGCAGCTCTGCACACTTATGTAATTCCAACATAAAAATAATCCATAATATTCCAGAGGAACAAATCCAATTCTTAGTCATATAAATTTTCATATTAGTCCATCAAAACCCATTCCAAAAATGTCTCAGTCTCTCTGAGCGCTAGAGTTGGAACAAAAGAGTGAGTCCTTTAAAATGCCTTTGGAGCTTCCAGGGATGTTAAATCTAATTGCCCTTAGCATAGCACCGATCCACAAAGGTTTAAGTCATGGAAAATGTATTTTACCTTTATACAAGATATACTACGCAAAGTTTATCATGGCACAGTAAAGTCAGATCTAACTTACTTCGTGCAAATTTCAGACAGAAAGAAATTAACCTTTGATGCTTCACTTTGACTAACCAGGACAGAAAAATGTGTCTTCTCATTGCAGACACGCAATATTAGATTAAGTTATATGACACAGTATGATATGATATGATAAAATATCAATTTGTGCACTTGAGTGTAGATGTGTATGTAGAAATCCATATTTATACTCACAGATATTTATAGCAAAACCTCTATGTTCCAAGAAACAAGAAAGGATAGAGAGTGGGCAAAGATTAATTGTGATAGAAACCTTCTTAAGACAAATCCAGAACCAACATTATTTGTTAATACCTTTAGAAGCTGTATAATTATCAGAGCTAAGGTTGAGCAGATATTTCCCAGAAGAACGGTTGTTCATGACAGAGAGATCATTTGCTGAAGCGGACCTTGCAGCAGCACGGGCAAGGTAGCGTTGGGAACTGCTCATTTCCCTGGAGGGCTCCATGGGGCTTTGGCAGCCCGCAGAAAGAAGAATGACCCAGGCGCTTGCCTGGGAGCCTGGGAAGTCCTTGAGATTCAGGTCAATCATCTGTTCCATTTCATTAAAATATAAAATAAGAACTAGAACAGAAACCTTTTTTTTTTTTTTTTTCCAGAATGAGTTTTCTCTGACAATCCTTTTACACGGGTTCTTTCATTTTCTAACATCTATCTGAACCGGTATTTTTCCCCAAACTCCAGAATCTCTGGTGGAATAAAACTCCCTATCTTTGCCTGTAATGGCTCTGTCACAATCAGTGTTTTATAGGCATAGGAGGAGACTATGTCTGACCCAGAGAGCTCCTAATTTTAAAGATGAAAGAGGGAGAAGTATAAGACTGTACAGTCTGCAAACAGGAAAGCAGAACAAAGGGACCAAGGGTGGATTTTTTCCTCCGAGAACTTTACTTCTCAGCTAGAAATCTGATCCGCAGCGAGAGGGGCCAAGGGACAAGCCGTGTTTATAACACAGCCAAGGACGCTGTTCCCTTGGTTCAGTCCCCGCGGCACACTCAACACTCCTAAACTGCGTCTACTCTATAAGGGCCCAAGAAAACTTAAGCAGCCCCCCAGAAAAAAGAAAAGAATTTGCAATGGCACGTCTTCTTAACCAGCATCATGGAAAAGTCACGCTGCTCTGCATATAGCCTTCAGGATTGTGTCTGTAACACTTGAAATCCTGCCCAAGTCTGGCTTCGCTCGCACTAACAGGTACTCTGTGTGCTTCTGCATCTTTTCCTACAAGCAAATGTTGCAACTTTCCTATTGCGACAGCTGTAATAGGCATTCACTTTACTCTGTTTTTCCTTAACACTCCCGATTCCTTTTATATCTAGTTGGGAATACACTCAAGCGCTAATGGCACTTGTTCAGCCATCCAGAGAAGGCGCAGCGTCGCCTTTCAAGCTATTTGTATTTCTTCATTTTGGAAATCTGAACTTTGCCGAGATCCAAATGCCTGATATTTAACTTAGATTCATCCCTCTTAAGGTCAGCAGGAACCATTAAAATTATCTGGCAACACAAGATTGGCATCTACTTGGAGAAAGGAGCCTTTAAATCAGTCATTCCTTCCTCTTACTTCTGTTTGGGCAGTAAGTAAATTCCAGGTGCCAGATAATTAAGTCACCACTGACAGATGAGACAGGTGATAGACCTGCATCCATATGCTATCACTTCTAGTTTGGTAACCTCAAGGGATGTGGCTCACGCTGCACGATAGTGATCTACAGCTGCTGGTGTTTGCTACTCGGTCAGCACAAGCTCCTTCTGCCACCGCCTGATGGAAAAGTCCTAAGGGGCCGAGCAGAAACGTAGCTTTTAAGGCTCTAAAGACATCGTTTCATGGAAAAGGACCTGCTCTGGGGTTTCAGACCATAAGCACTTTCTGCTGTCAGCCCTATGGGATGGTTCATGGTGCAGGGAACAGCATCAGTGCAGTCCTGCACAACGGCAAAGAGTCTGAACTGCCTCGCAAGCCGCTTCCAAATCTTTGAATCCATGTGTGAAAAATGGCTTGAATGGTATAAGAAGAAATGGCACTAATAAGCCCTACGAAACCCACCGGTAAGGCAAAGCAAGGAGAGCTGCAGGGGAGCTGAGGGAGTGTGGCGACAGCCAAAAAATTCAGAAACTCCTTCAGCAAACAGGGAGAGAGACATACCACCACCCAGGCAGGTCTGACATAAGGGTTTTGAACGGGAGCCTTCAAAGTTTTATTACTAGGCTCCTTTTTGTAAGGCAGGGCACAGCAAATACTCCATTTAAGGCTTCTGTGGAGTAGAACCAGAAATATCCAGCCTTGCAAATATCCTCACCAGCCAAGTGCGGAGCCGAGACATGCAAAATGAGCGCCCGTCAGCTCGGTGCCAGCACAACAGAAGGCAGAAGTGCTTCAAGGAACTTGTGACAGGTTCTCTGGATGCACCAATTCGAGACGGGCCAATCCCTGCTCGAAATGTGCAAACTCTCACACTCCTTGGCATGACCGTGCAGCCAAAATGCACATTTTTTAAAGGATTCAGAGAAAACACGACCAAAGGGACAGGAACACAGAAGAATTTGGCAATGGGAAGCAGATGCTTCCTAGGGAGGAGACAGGACTTAGTTCGGAAAAGGTTTGAGGGAAAACTTTATATATAGCAATGAAGTTGTTGAAGTCTATTTTATTGCAGAATATCTAACTTACAGGGAGGACTGTACTCTAAACAGTCACACCTAGAAAAGCAACTCCACGGAGAGTCGCTCTGGGGAGTGAGGAAACTTAAACGATATAAATATCAGTGCTCTGATTTACCTACAGCAGCCGCTGCTGGCTGACACTGCAAGCACCCATCACAACGCAGGTTGTCCAGGTTTTGTCATTCACTGCTCACCAACAACCCCCCTGAAACCCCAGAGGTGACGTACCAGGGATGCCGACAGCGAGAGGGTGAGCTGGTGTGCGGAGCTGGACTGGGAGAGAAAAAGTGAGGGGATCCAAATGCCTAGAAGGCACAAACCAAAAAGTACAGAGACTCAAGATGAACTCCAAAGTTTCTGGCAAGAAAGAGAAGCACGACCATCAGTTTTGAGGAGGGAGGTGGTACAGTCCAGGCTTCCTCCTGGCTAGTGGGATACATTTTTTTTTGTTGAACTTTGAGAACTGAAATGGTGCTAAGCACTGAAATGGGAAGAAAATGAAAGACAGGCTGGCTTGTGAGGGATGGAGTTACCTACCTAAGAGAGAAATAAATGGCTGGTTTGAGGGGAAAGGACCCAGGACAGGGTAGAAAGTCCTACAAGAGAAGGGAGAAAAAGAACATCCCTGTTCTCCTTTATGGCACTGAGAAAGGGTTTGCCTCCATCCAAAGGGATCTTACTTTACTTTCTTCTCATAGGCAAGTATGAAATACCTTATTCCAAACGGACCTCAGTTACAGCTTGAGCTGAGCCTTTGCATCCTCCAGTTAAAAAAAAAATAAGACACTTGCGGTTCTCTGGGCTTCAGTCCTTTTCATACTGGTGTTAATTTTATTTTTGAGGCTGAACAAGATCACTCCTCATTCACATCTTAGGGCCCCCTCATAAAATTAGCCTGGGAAAGCAAGACAATTGGCCTGAAAATTTTTGGACTTGCCTTGGCTTTGGAACACTCCTAAAAACCTCATGTTTCCTTGGAAATACTCCCCTTCTGACCAAACTAAACCTGTTCTATTTCCACTAAGTGTCACAAGATCATGCCTCCCTCCAGCGGGACCAGAGAGTTTCCTTCCTATAAAGCCAGGTTTAAAGGCCAGCTGCACTCCCGAGGCTTCAGCAACAGCCTGCAGTCTCCAGCACACCACATGCCAGAAACCAGCATCTATATGGGCTCACAAAGGCTGTAAAACATCTTGTGCAGAGCGGGGGAAAAAAAAAAAAAAATGCCAGGAAGCTTTGCCAAACACTTTCTGCTTATATTTGCACATATGCCAAATGCTTTGCAGTCTTTTGCGGGGGGCATCAGAAAGTTACCCCGCAGCAACCCTGGGAAGCAGGGACATCCCTTCTGCCAGCAGCCTCGGAGAAGGGCTGAGACAGAGCTCATTCTCCCAAGGAACTGCAGTAGTTTTGAGATGTCTGCAAAGAGATTAGGCTGTCTGATGCCCTTGGGGAGAAAACTTTCATCTGAGGCACAATTTAATTGCAGTCCTGCCACAGAATCCTTTGTGAGACTGCTGCCTCAGTTTCCCCATCGGGAAAAAAATGTTAGTATGTCCTTTACACAGCTGTCTTGGGCACTGAGGGGACATCCACTTCTGAATCTCGTGGTTTGGAAACAGAGAAGCAGAGAAACAGGGAAATACAGGACATGAGCTATCTTCCTTTTGAAGAGGACTTGAGCTGCTTCTGCAGCCGCTTGGCTTTGCTGCCCACACTGTCCTGTAGGGACCTATGAGACAAGCTCTTCTCCTAAAAGAATCTTTGGCTTCGGGAGAAGCAGCTTTTCCCAATCTGGGATGGAGAGGGAGGGTCTTACAGGTAAGAAAATTTCCTTCTTGCCCAGAAGGAACAAAGCTTGGCGAGAAAGTGAACCAAGGGGAGAGCTGACTTAGGCTGTGCCTCTTGCTGTTTTCAAAGAAGCTGAGAGGAGCTGCATTCACCTGTTGCAGAGAGAGAAGAGAGAGGTTTAAACACAGCAATTTTTAAGTGGTAGAGAAAAAAAAAAAACAGTGTCCTGGCTGGGGTGGGTGACCGGGAGCATCCCGCACTGCACACGGAGCAAGAGAGACAGCAGGGCACCAGCCAAGCACTGGTGGCAGGAAGAGCTGTGAAGACAAGCACTTTGCAGATGAACAGATTTTACCCCAGTTAACTTTCCTTTTCCGTATTTGGCTTCCTTTACCAGTGGTCATTGCCCACCGCCTTGTCCTGGCAGCCTGGGATGAAGCACCGGGTGCTTCTGCCTCAGCAGCCCTTGCCCTGGCAGCAGGGCAGCCCCAGCTCCCGGTGCTGCTGGAAGCTGCGGTGAAGCCTTTCGTCATGAAAGAGTAATTTCTTCCACTGGGGGAGCACTCAAAAGCCACAAGGGGCCACGCAGACATCCAAGAAGGCATAAGGCTGTTTGAGGAGCTTCCAGCCTGGGAAGGCAACAACAACACAAGAGAAATGATGGGAGAAGGCAGACAGAGGGATACAGGATGCTCTGGGCTTCAGGCAGCCAGTCATTAATTCCTTACTTCGGTGTGGTTTTGTTATTTCTCTATATAACAATTGGCTTAACCAGCCTCAAGTCTTCAACTGTCAGCCCCCCCTTCCAACGCAGCAGAAATACTCAGTTTTGAAGGGGAAACACAAAGCACAAAGGTACCTTCACACCTCTGAGCGACCTTAACCTCCCTCAGAAAGCACAGGCAAAGGCAGGTCCCAAACCACTGCCCTCACAGGTCAGCCTAAATCTGTCCTTCGCAAAGGACAGCTGATTTTGACTTAAACACAGCTGTGCCTTCTCCTCAGCTCCTGCAAGCTGGCATCCACATGCTGAAGTGGGAGTCCCTGCTAACGGCTGCCGGGGGAGGACCCGGTCCTCCGCATCCGCAGGTGTTGCAGAGGAGACAGGAGCATCCTGAGGGCTCCGGACGGATGCTCTTGGCCACCCTGCGACCGAAGGGACATCCCTCCCCAGGTGCCTGCCCTCATCCCGCCCCACCGCCTCCCTCTCCCTCTGCAGGCACCAGCGCAGAATCTGCCCCGATAATGAGATCTGGGACTGTCACTTCTGACACGGGGCTGACTTTTGTCAAAACCTATCATTAGGACTCTGTTTCCCCACTGTTTTGAACCTTCTTACGTACAACACTGAAGCCTCAGATTTGTCAAAACACGCAAAGGTGCTGCCAGAGGCTGAGCAACTCATTTTAGTCCCTTTACAAAGCCATTTTAAGGAAAGAAACAACATGTCAGGGCGATGCCAACAACTGACTGTACCAACAAGGAGAGATTTGACGTACTTTTCTATGCTGCAGTGACTGTTATAATAAAAGACAGCAGTGCATTAGTGAAAGATTTATGCTAGTATTTCAACAATGGAAAACATGAGCTTTGCTGTATTCTCATTCACACTGAGACAGGCAGCGAGGGCATGTCATGTAACGCTATTTCCAGGAATGATGTTACAATTGAAGAAACGCTGAATTGCTGGTACAGTAAGACAATTCCTGGAAGCAGGACAGACCCTTGTATTATCATCATCGCAGAGGAAGAATTTGACTGTACAGCTGCTTATCCCCAGCTGTTTAGGAGGGATGGCTCTCCTGCTCCCAAAAGGTAGGAAGAAAAGGTGAGCCAGAAAACCTGGGAGAGCTGCCGCTCCGCCGTGGCCCCCTCTGCGCGGCAGCAGCCTCCCTGGCACCGACAGAGCCCTCCATGCCAGCAAGCGCAAGTGCCAGCTAATTGAATTTGCTAATGATACATTCTCTCGAAACCCTTCGCGCTGCACCCACCATTTTGTGCTTGCAATTAAATTACAAGGAAAAAAAAAAAATGCCATGTGGTGTCATTTGACATTTAGATGTCAAAGTAACTGATTGACAGGGAAAAAATCAACAGTGAAAGGCCCGTTCCTGCCAAAGCCAGTGAGGGGTGGTTGCCAGCGGCGTTGGGAAGAGCAGGATTGGGGCCCCCATGGACCAACTGGATGAGGCAAGGTGGTGGGAAAGCGGACAAGCAAGCCCCTTGCCAGCTTATCCTTGCCCTGAGAGAAGTGGGAAGAGGGAATCAGCCATCTCCAGGAGCCTCCCTCTCCATCCCCCATCATCTGGCGCAGGGGTTTGGGACCCACGGAGGGAGGGAGGGAGGGAGCAGACCCCGACACCTTCGCAGGAGGGTTGTCCTGTGCAGAACCTGGGAAGGTGGGGTTCTCCCACCTTGTCAGAGGTTTTGATGGCTGGGTGTTTTTTTCTGCCCCTGTTCAGGATAAAGAAAGGAGGGATTGAAAAGAAAAATCCTTTCTGAGCTGACCATTGGGAAAAAAGCAGAGTTAAAGCAAATCCCTCATTTTGATCATTTTGAAATCTTTTCTTCAATTTTTTAGCTTACAGAATTTTTATTAGTTTTAGCCTAAAGAATAAAGGAATGAAAATTTCAGAGGAAAAAAATTTTTAGATGTCAAAACCTGGATAGTTTTTATAATTTAAAAACGCTTTTTTACCCCAAACCTTTTCAAACTGAAGAGTTTCACCACAACAGGCCCCATCCTGCAAAAAGCCTCAGCAACACTAAGTATGATGTTTTTCCAATGGGATTAAAGGTTCACACGCAGGTTCCTGGTGAGCCAAAGGAGGGAGACCTGCCTCGGGCGTCAGCGAGGTGGGAAGGGGACTGCGGAGCCGGGGCCGGTTCTGCACACGCGTGAACATCTGCATGCTCACCCCTCCAGCCTCCATCAGCATCTGCTTGTGGTCTCGGAGTGCAGAGCACAGCTACAGTCATGGGCCTCTGGTTTGAGAAAGGGAAAAGAGAGAGGAAAGAAAGAAAGAAAAAGAAAAAATAGAAGGGAATTAGAGTTGCATCTTTTCTTTTTCCTAGACCTCATGTGGAGGTTGGCTAAATGGGTGAGGTTTTGGGTCACCCACTGCAGGCAGTCCCGGATCCACCCGTACGGTGCTCAGCTGCTGGCAGGGTGCGAAGGCACAAATTCCTCTAAGAGAAGAAAAATAGGAATAATATGAAATTAAAAGCTCTCTCCCTCAAGCTCACTTACTCGGTGTCTATAGCAAAGAAGGTAGATCAGTGACCTTCCTTGCCTGTCTCTGCCCCTGCCTGCAGCAGCAGTCTCCCGCAGATCCCACGGACCACCAGTGCCGTGGGTTTCGGTGGGCTTCAGCTCAGCCCCCCACAGACCAGCGGTGGGCAGGCAGTGGGCGCTGGGACCTGTGTGTGTTTTAATGGAATGGACGAGGTATGTATGTGGAGTTAAAAATAAAGCTTTGGGGCTTTTTTCCTTCTCTTAGATGCAGGTGGGGCTATAAAACCCTGTTAGCATGAGTCAGAGAGCCAGACTTGGCAAAGCTTGGCTTGCCACTTTAAAAACAGAGCACTAATTAAATCAAGTAACAACAAGGAAAAAAAATACCTCTTTTTTTCCAATAACTAATCCAGCCTGAAATGAATTAAAAATATTTTACCTGGACTCTATTCATGTACAGAATAAAGCAAAAAAACATGCCTGAAAAAAAAAAAAAAACTGTCTTGGCAAAAACCTAATGCAAATTGCTCTAGCATGAAAGTGCAGACTCTTTTTTTAAGCAGTTTAGATAGATTTAATCATGAAGCTGAAAGCTTCCTTCTTCTCTGAGGAGAGGCCAAGTGAGTAGCCCTCGCTTGGGTGTTCTTTGTAGAGGAGAGAGGATAGGACCCTCAGAGTTGTTCTGAATATCCCATTACCAACTGCTTCTAACAGGCAAAAGTGTATCCTTTATCTTCCAAGGCGTATTTTACATCCTATTGCAGCTGGGGGAGAGGCTGTGAGTGGGTTTATTAAGGTGATGTTACAGCAGTTTAGGCTTTAGCTTGGTCCTGTATCCCCTGTGCAGAGATCTGCCATCGCTCGTAAGCCCTCGCTGGGCACCGTGGCTGCCTCTGCCCCAGCACCATCCCTGCCACGGAGATGCTGAACCGGTCCTCCAGGCAGATCTTACAGGCACAACCGAGCCAAAAGATTTGAATAACCATTACAGCAATTTCATTCCCCTATGTTCCTGCTTCATGCAAACATTTCAGGAAAATGAGATCCATTTTGAACTCGCATCAGTGTAGAAAAATGTTCATTCTTCCAGAACTCCACAGTTCCTTGGCACTATCCTTACAGATTTTCTTCCAGGTTTTTTTTTTTTCTATAATCTTATGTTGTTTATAAAAAAAAAAGTATCTTCAGAAATGTTAGTATCAATGAGACATAGAAAATTAGTGCGAAAAACACTCAGTAAAAATACTAGAATGTGACAGGAAGTAACCTATTTCTAAAAAGCAGCTAATTCCTCCTGAGTGTGCTACTCTGGCAGACTCAGTTAGCAACAGTTAGGTTTCACACGGGACTCACGGGACAAAGTTATACGGCTTGCGTCGTGCAGGACATCCGATCGGCTCGTCACAGGATCACTTGTCTATAAAATCACTTGGGGGCAAAACGATGCACAAATCCAGCTCACTGTACATGACAGTCATGCCACTAACTCCAATAGAAATCTGCTCGCCTGAATAAATCAGGAAAGACTTGCCGGGGAATTTCTATCAGCACAGCGAGCAGTAATAGATACAAAGCGTACAGCCTGCAGTTATTCATTCTGGAGATTTATTTTTATTGGGAGCTATTTACAGAAGTATCTGCAGCTGCACATTTGCGGATGCTCAGGCCAGCCCGGACCACGGAGCGTTTCCCCAGGCGCGATCCCGAGCGCAGCAGAGACACGCTGCCTCCTCTCCCCGTCTTTATCTGCTGCAGCCGGGGCTCTGTGCGGGCTTATACCTGCACCCAAATCTGCCATTAACTTCAGGGACAAATTTGGCTGCCAAATAAAAGCGATGTCGGGTCCGGTCGGCCGGGTGGGTGGAGCACACGCCGTGTGCCTCGGCAGGGTCCGCATTACCCTTGAAGCCTATGCGTAAATCCCATTAACGGTCATTAAAATTCCCGGCTGGCGTTGGAAGGAAAATAGACATTGATTGGTATGCAGGAGACTTCAGGGGAGGGAGGAGGCACCGGGGAATCGTGCAGCTCTTGCTTAGGGTCCCGATCTACTGAAGGGCTGTTTCGGTGGGTCAAACCGGGTTTGGGTACGGCTCACCGAGGCACGGACCCCCAACCACAGCGGCTCCGGTGGGCACGATGCCGAGCGCCGTCACGACTTGTCCTCACGCTGTTCCAAGCACCTCGCCTGTGTGAACACGGCTCCCTGATATTTCTGCACGGAACAGAAAACTCAAGGGCCGTGCCCGAATTACACGAGAAAAGCAGTGCCGCCTGAGACTTTCCAAGTCCCATCCTTTGCCTCTCTTCACTGAAGGCATCTTTGGTGGGGTTTTTTTTTCAGAGTGCTCATTTAAATTACATTTAATAAGATAGGCATGTCAGATTTTGTTTACAGAAGTTTACTGTTCAAGTCAGTAGGGAAAATAAAAACCTATCGACTGTGGCTTTTAAACAATAAGAACACAGATTTTTTTTATTAGCACTTTATTTCAGTGCAGACAGAAACATCACTGACTATCACTGTTGTTTACCGTTAAAGGCACAGCTCCTACCGCCTTTCCACACATAGAATATTCCCATGGCAATCAATGGAAGTTTAGCATAAAGAGCAAAATATACTCCATCATGTTGTCTCTCTATATAGTAAATGCTAATTTCTTGCCAACTATAAACTTGAAAATTTCTTGCAGTACATTGCAACACAAACCTATTCTCAGTGTGTAATTTAGATTTTCAAGATGTGTACATTCCCAGCGGAGAGTCATTTGTGTGTGTGTGTGAGTATACGTATAGAAGAAATGAAATGTTAACGACTTCTCCATCTACGTTTCTGTACTTGTTAGCTTTTCCTACTATTTTCTTCTGCCCTTCAGAGTGCTAATTGTGCCTGTAAAAGTCCAGGAAATTTGTGTCATAAATAGTTTCTGCCTATTATAGCCAATGAAACACATATTGAGACAAATATATGGGACTGAATCACAAGTTATTTCACTGAAGTCAATGGGGTTACTCTGCATTTTGATTTCGATTTGGCAAAGCATGTGGTCTAAAGTTGGTCTTGGAGACGGGAATAAAATTAAGCACATGCATAACGTACTTGTCTGGGGCTTTTTTGTTTTAAATTGATTCCATACAGGGAGCAGAATTCAGCTAAATACATTTAATACAATTTCCTTCTGATTTTCATCACTATAGATAATAGCTTGTATTAGGAAAAGTGTACCATAAATATCACACATTTACCAGAGAATGGGCAAATAAGAAATACTGATGCTGCACTTGAATCAGCAGTAGTGCTGATTTTGATATCCAGGTTATTGCCATCTGGCCATTAATTTTGCTGGTAAGTTGGAAAATAGTATGCTTTTCTGTGTTAACTAATTAATTTTGTATTCAGGAGCAAAAAAAAAAAAAATCCTTTGGTTTCTCAGGTGTTCAGAAGTACTACCATTTCTTTGCCGTTGCCTATTCCCCAGTATTTTTGGTGTGTGACCCTCTTTGGTGGGTATAGTTGACCCTTAAAACTAAGTTGCTCTTTATTTTTCATGGGGTACAGAATTGTGTGCATGTGTGTTTTTAAACAAGGGCACCTGCATAAAAAATGTCTATCCTCATTAGATCCATTTTCTCAATTAAATTCAAGTTTCTATGTCCAAAAGGCATAAATCTGGGTATCGATTTAGTCATAAAATAATGAAACTCCCAGCAGTCTTCTAAACCCATTTTACTTGGATGAGCGTATAAGCTTTTAAAATATCAAGTTATTCCAGTATTTAATACACATAACTGCTTCCAGAGGTCTGAAGGCAATAAGGCATATCTTCCCCACTCCATTTGAAGCACTACAGTTAGAGCTAGCCAGTCCCTCACTACTGGTTTTAAGGCTTTTGACAATTTTATTCAGTGTGAGTTTGATACTTTCTCAACAGGGGCTATATCCCCCAAAGCCAAAATCAATAACCTATCAAATCAAAGCTCTATAAAATACCAATGGGCCCTTGGTGTTTTGCTCCCATAAATACAATCCAGCTTAATTTTACACTTCCAAAATGGGCTGACTCTACATTTACTGGCCTGTTCCACCAAGTTAACTGTATCGCCAATGTATACTTCCAAAAATCTCTTTTTAGGCAACAAATAATGATCTATTCCTTCTAAAGTAAAGAATCAAAAGCAATTCCACTTACCTGTATTCAGGGGACAACTCTGAATCTTTCTTTTTTTCAAACAGGATGGTATTTTGCTGCACCCACGCATCCTTTATCTTGTTCAAAGGACATGCCCGCCTGAGCAAGTATAACCTCTGTGGGGAGAGAGCAGGAGTCTGGGCAAAGCATTCAAGGTTCTTGTGGTCCTGTTTCAGGTTAAACTGGATTTAATAGTGCATAGATCAATGTTGGTAAACAAGCTTTAAAGTACATCGGCCTCTTACTCAGCCCTGCCTATGCTCAGGGCAGCTTGAAAATACAGGAAGAATGGTAAATTGAAGCAAATCTAGAAAATGCCGGTGTGTTTTATTTGACTCTATTCCACTCCTCACACACATGCTGAAGTTGCTGCTTGATAAAACAAAATCTCATAGAGATGAGCATTTTATGAGCTAAGAAACATTCTCTCCTACTGCAATGTGTATCAGTGCAAGCAGTAACTTACCTTGTTAAATCAAAACAAATTCAGCATACCGTGTTTTTCCCCAGCTGGCAGAGTTTAGCAAACAAACTTGCCCTGCATAATATAACCACCATTCTTCTGATAACTAGGAGCAACATTTCAAATTCAGGGGGTTTGCGAGGTGTTTGATCTGCTGATGCAAGCTGCGGTTCCTTCCCTTTCCTTGCTTGCCTTTAGCACCAGAAATCTCAGTTCACAACCACATTCTTCCAGGATTTACAATCTATACCACTGGAGCAAAGGATCCTCATTGCTGGCTGTTTTCAAATGATTTCAAAAGAATTGAACTGTCAGGTTTCACTGAAACTGCACACACAGAAATCTGAAGTAATGTGGTGATGAATTATCCTCCAAGTATTTTGATTATTAATGAGTACGAAATACAATTACTCCTAGCAGTTTCATATACACAATCTTGACTCCTGTTCAGCAGCAAGACTAGTTTCTAAATATAGTCTTGAGGTCAGCGTGTAAAAAACGTGAAGTGTGGCCACACTTCAAATATTGTTGTATATCATAAACCAAAATTAATGTCAAATTAGTGTCTTCTGGTTCTGCCACTCCTCTCTTCTCTCTAATTAACTCTTCTCCCATAGGCACAGTGAGGTAGTTGCTCTTTTTTTTTTCTCTGGGTGGCATTTACATAGATCCCCTACAGCAAACATCACAGGAACATATTTATGTATTGATCTCTCTGGTGTCCTCCAAAAAAACAGTTCTCTAACACTACATAGTCAAGACAGGTCCTTATATTCTTGACTCTGTTCTATAAAATTAGGAAGAACATTTTCTTTTACGTTAATAAAATCAGTAATATCGTCTGGAATAATCTTCTTCCACTATTACTTTCATCTCTGTGGCTAGCAAGGACGATGTCCAGGTTTGGAGGGCTGAACAGCTGCCGAGCAGGACCACAACCCTTGTTTCGTGACATCTCTTGTTTTGACCCCTGCTTTCTGGTCACCAGAGAGATGATTGACTAAGTGCGCGGAGAAGTCCATTTTTAGTACAGTGGACTGGAGCACGGCATGACAAACTGTGATGTCTGAGTTTTGCGTTACACCATCTGGCCTGCCATTTCCAGAGCCTCACATCAGAGTCCTGATGATGTATGTTTAAGCTTGGCACTATCATTTATCTCGTATCTTGTGTTTAAACAGATGCAAGCTGAATATAACAGAAAAGGAGACCTTGATGCAGGAGTCGCTGCAGAAAGCGATGCTCTTGAGCTGTCTACAGACTCCAAGATTAAGTGTAAAATCTGACAGGGAGGATATGTATTAAAAAATATGTGTTGACAGAATGATTTAACTAATATTTTAAAGGCAAAACATCAACTGAATTTCCATATCATTTATAATGTTAGCGAACAAGGTACTACAAAGCAGGCTATCCCCTTCTGTCACCATCATCTTATTCGCAACTTTATTTTACAGATCAAGAATGTTTTAATAAAAGGAAGCTCTGGGGGCTGATTTTCAGCTGCTGTAAATCAACCCAGCTACACTGATAGCACCAGGGTAGCCACATTAATGAAACGACACCGATTTACATCAGCTGAGGATCTGGTTCCTAATTCTGATAGAACTTCTTGTACACAAAGATAACTTGCTGCTTCGCCAGGAATACAAAACCTCGATGATTAAAATGAGCCCTTGAGATGCCTTGAGATGTGGATGGGAAAGCGAGACTGCACGGTCTGAACCAGATGCGTTCGTCAGCCCAGGAAGAGGAGGGGAAAGGAGAGGGGTCTCCCTGTGCCACGAGGCGGCGTGGGAGGAGGGTCCCCACTGTCCCGGTTGTGCTCAACTCTTTTTTCCTTTATCCCGCATTAAAATACGCGTCTCCTCCTGGATCTAGCATGGATAAGTCAGCAAATCCAATGGAGGAATGACATTTCACACCAGCTTTGGATTCAGCCCCTGAAGCCTAGATTCCGTTCACCAAACTTTAATTAGCAGTCCAGGTTTGCGCTCCTAATCCACAAAAAGAGGCAGGCACAACTGGAAGGGGATGCAGCCCTTTTAAGATATGAAACACACCTTAAACGAGGGGGACAAACCTCATTTCACTGGCAGCAAAGGGAATGTTGAACAACCTCACTGTAGCTTGGACACCTGGGTCCCGACATCCAAAAGAGAAAATATCCCAGGGCAAACAAGCTAAGTGATGCAGGCAAATGGGAACTTCTGGGGGAGAAACTGAAGGTTGGAAGGGGAAGAAAACATGAAGAACCGAATAAAAGAAGCAGGTAGTTAAGATGTGAACAGTTTGGGAAGACTGAACTGTACAAAACCTAGATATATCACCCTCTTACTCCCTCAACATTGCTGTAAGCAACAACAGCACTTCCATAACATCCGTGGGACATCCCGGTGCTGAAACTGGACTCGGAGCAGCCACGGTGCCGGGGGATGAGGGAGCAGCCCCCCGGCAGCAGCTCCTGAGCAGACAGTTTTCAACCCTTATTAAAATGTTAGCACTTTATTTTGTGAATGGAGTGATACTTTTATTGCATGCACAATTAGCCTTTCGTATTAGCAACTTCCTAGCAACTCTGTTTCTTAAAATAGGGACTTACAGTGCAAGCTTTTATCTTATATAATCCCTTAGAAAAAGATAGCTCAGACACCTTTTGGGGGTTTTAAACATCAAATCTTCAGCTTGAGACCTGTCTTTATCAAAGGAACTAGCAGCTCTATCTAGGGTTTATGTTCTTTAGAGGAATTCCAAATTGCCTGTTTTTTATAGACTACCTACATAACAACCTCCTACAGTATTTAAATTTTTGTAATTTTCTACTCCTAATGTGATCTTCACATTTAAATGCACACAGAGTATTTTACATTTATCTATTTAATATCATAGTTATGTCTTTCTTTAAATGCCTGTTATTCAACAACTTATTAATAGTGAACTGTTTTTTTCTAGCAGAAGCCATTTAAATTTAGTTAGTTTATGGTGATTTCTTGTAGCTTTTCAGCCAGGAGAAAAGCCTTAATAGCCTAGAAGACTGTATTTATAAAACATATTTGTCTATTTAACCTCAGATGTATCACCATTATGAGAGGACTGAAGCATTTTTCCTGACTTTTCTTTTCACAGATATTTCATTGCTGTGCATTAATAAACGTGACTCCTCTGAAACAGACTTGCTGTTTATCACCAATCCTTAAAAATTGTTTTGGCACCGAAAACCAAAGAAGTTCTCCCCCACGGAGTGTTTCAAGTCTTCTCAGGAAGCTGTCCCAAAGACAAAGGTCACAGCAGAGCCGTGCCTGCCTTGGCTGTCACACTGCTATGGGGTCCCAATGCAACAGTCCCTCAGCCATCAGCTGCCAGACGTGACCCCATCCTCGGTGGTACAGAGCACCCCAACGCTTGGGCTATGCACATGGGGCGAGCGGGCTGAATACGGCCAGAAGAAACATCATCTTGGTAGTGAAGAGTATCTCCCGTCTCTTGGGCAGGGAAAGATACGGGAGGAGAAACCAAGCGTAGCATCATTCAGCATCGCACTCATCCTTGCACCCTTCTTACTCGTGTGGACTGGCACTTCAGGGCACAGGTGGGCCATAATCCAGAGCCAAGCCTCTGCACGTGCTCTGCTTGAGGAGCAGAAATGCTCACAGGGTTTCAAGGACATCCTTGGCCACTGCTCCGCATGGGGCCTCTGGAGGCAGGCGGCAGTGAAACGTGTGTTTTCCTGACAGGCTCTGCCACGTACCGAGAGGCAGAGATGAGGGCTGAGAGAGAAAGGGGATCAGCTGAAGTGTTGTTTGTAATGACCTGCACAGGATCTTCGACGGTAGCTCCAGTCAACGGTGTCATTGACTTCACCCACATCGTTGACTGCAGAGCGTCTCCCAGGCAGGAGGGAGGTGACCCGCTCACGTCTGACGCTTGCCTGAACATCATCGCTCTGAAAGAGGCTGAGCAGGAGGAAATGGAGGGTTCCTCAAGGACAGGGATAACGCAGCTCCCCGCATTCCCTCTGGGCCCACAACATCAAGTGGCGTCTGAGAAAGGTGTGACTGTAGAGGTAGCCCCGAGCGCGGGGAGGGTCCCAGAGCATCTCACCCACCTCTTTGGGTCGTCCTCCTCCCTGCAGGACCTGAGCCATTCGCAGGTCGTGCAGCTCCTGGCCTTCTCCCTTGCTACGGGTACCTAACAGCAAGACTTCAAGGAGTCCTTTTCCTCCTTTTTATTTATCCACTAAGCGTGCTTTGCAAGGGCTAATTTATATTTGAGCAGCAGTGTGTATGAAGGTCTACGCAAGGCAGCTCAGGCACCAGAAAAGTTAATATGTGCTTTGCATTTGCTGTCTCTAATTACAGGAGGGAAGGAGCGGAGGTGCAGCTATGCCTGCCTCTGCATGAGCCACTTTGACTATTGCAAAGCTAATTAAATATGTCTCCTGTATATAAAATATATCATCTCCAGATAACAGCATACTGTTAAATTCTTCATCTTATTAAAAGCTTGCATTAATGCTTTTCCAACATAAATTTTAACTGTGGACAGGTACTATTTGAGGAGCCTGACAATAGGACTGACCTAGATTAGGCTGACAGTGCCAAAAGATATATCACCTCTAGCTGTCTGGGGGAGAAGAAGGATGAGGAATACATTCTCCATTATTGCCTAATGCTGATGTGCCGGCATTATCTCCAGAAACCCGGTGTTGCTTCGCCTTCTGCTCTCTTGGTACAGTAGGAGGCCATACCATGCTGAGGAACAGTATTCTCTGCTTGCCGTCTCTTAGTTCCCATCTTATAACTCAGCTGCAGGGAGATTTAAAGGGGCATTAGATAATGATTTTAAAGCCACTGATGAGTCCCCCTATAGTTTACAAAATTATGGGAGAAGTCAGGTAATTCCAGGCAGCTGGATTTATGCAGTAAGTTCTTGCAGACATTTAAGTCAGGGCTGCCATCTGTACAGGAGCAGAAAGAATTCTGCCTGTCCCAACACTCAAGCCTTTGCAAATTAAATCTCTAAGATTGCTTGGACTCTTCTGCTAGGCACTGAGCAAGCAAGGGGCAGTGATGACAAGTTTAGAAACCACAGGGAGTTTCACCACAGAGGGAACATTTTGTTCTTCTTGTACATGTGCACAGAGCTGATCAGAGATCTTTTCAAGGCATCCTTGGACAAAAGGAGACAGCAAATGGGTTCATAAAAAAAACCTTTACTGTCACACAACTTCTAATGCAGAAAACAAGACGGCTGCTGAAAAGCAGCAATATTTCTCACGTGCATTACTGAATATTCAAAAGATATGAAAATAGCATTAAAAGTCTAAGAAAATAGAAATCCCAAATATTAATAGGAACTCTGCCATTGATTTTAGCACAGAGCTTGCACTGACATTGTGAGATTGCTCAGGCTTAGACACTTGATTGACACAGTGATGGCTCATTCAAAGTGTATGCAAAGTCAGTGCAACTGTATTAGGCTTTTCTCTTGACTTCAGGTTTTTTAACTTTTTCCATTGACATCCCAAGGGCCATTGTATTGACAGAATAATGCTTCTGTTGCAATGCTGGTGTATGAGAGACTTTCCTTTTTGGGCAGGGGGAAGGGAAGACTCTTCCGCTGCTGTCCTTCTGGATGAAGAGCTCAAGACACAGTTAATGAGGTGCAGCCACAGAGTCTCCAGCCGATGAAATACTTTCTGGACTAATTGCTGGGTTGAGCACTCAAAAATTCAGTGAAAACCAGGGGGAGCTCTCTCTACAAACCAGCGTTTCTGAAAAATGAGACTTTATACATACTCTGCTATTGGGATGAAAAGGCCAAGGACCAATTTTGGAGCCATGCCTCTCTAAAGTTGACTGTGGTGTTTCCCAGAGCTGGCTCAAACTTCTTCAGCAGGACAGAGGAAAACCAACACTGCCATCTCCGAAAAGAGGACAACACTGCTTCCCAGGACACGGGTGCCGTTTGGCACGTTTCCTCCCCACATAGCCGGCGAGTTGTCTGCTGTAGCACAGCCCTGTCCCTTCCCCAGGCAGTGAGCCCATGGCCCCAGGCAGGGGCTCATTAACTGAGATACCAATGCAGGCAAAAGTAGCCTGTTCCAGAGGGGGAAAAAAACACTCCATTGCCACGTGCTTTTGCTATATACCTGGGTGAAAGACAAAGAAATGGAAGTAAAACTAATGGAGGAAGGGCCTCTCTAGGGGGAAAGTTATCCCTTGAGCACCAGGACAATAAAGTAAAAATTATTGTATCTAGGGATTCCATCTGATAAAAAGAAAATCCAGTGCCAAAGCAAAACTGAGGATTGGAAACACAATGAGCAAGAACTAGAGGGGTCTCAGAATCACTTCCTCAGCAAGAGTGAATGGCTATAAGTGCACTGGTTAATGCCAGATGAGAATATGTCAGGGATCTATCAAAAATGTCCTACAGAAACAGATGTTTCCACCTACTCAGAGATATGGACAAGAGTCTCAGTTACCCTAAATCCCTTTCATGCTCTTCTAAATATATACCCATCATATGCCCTTTAAAGTGTGAGAATGATGCAAGAAAAACTTCACGTGTATGAAAATCTTATCCTGGATTTTTAGAGGGAAAAGAATAATTTATCATTAAACTTTTTCCCAGCACTTCTGGCTGTGGAAATTCACCTCCTCATTTGGGAAGGTGCATACAGAAATCTCTCTAACTCAGGGAAGAAAAATGAAAACTGACAATAAACCACTATAATCTGCTTGATCAGCTGGAGCACAGAAATAAAAAAATGCTACCTCTTAAAAGAGCAGTCTGAATTATCTTGATTTGTACATAGAAATAAGTGACAACAGCTTCTAGATAGCACCACTTCCTATCCACATTATTTAAACTTAAAAGTCAAGGTTGAGTGAAAAAATATTGCTGCCTTGAAAGATAAATATATTACTTATATTAGCTATAACAGGAATATGTGCTACTGCATAAATATTTAAATTCAGATTTGGAAACTATATATTTTGAAGAAACCAAGGCCAATAACTAGTGGATTACAAATTCATATTTACAATATCCTTTTTACAAAAAAACAACCTTATGATTTTTGTTTCACTGAACTGGTGTGGTAATAATTTGTCTATGTTGTACAAATGCTTGATTTGCACTCTGTTCTCCAGGCTAACATTTCCCATTTCCTTTTAACTACCAGAAAAGTGAAAACCTTGCCCTAAAATATTTCCATTCAAATTTCCGAGATTAAATCATATGCTTCTAAACCTCACTCTATGACCAAGACACTTTTCCTGCAGCCTTCCAATCCAGCTAGTTGGGACGAAAAGCAAGAGAGTTGCGCTAATAGAGCAACGCTAGTTTGGAACAGCTAAAACAGAAATGCTGCACAGCAGGCAGCTGACAAAGCCCATTGCCAAAAGACATCCCTGAAAGAAGGATCTTAGCAAATTTTTTTTTAAAAAGGAGGTGGGAGGAAGAGACCGTTGTGCATAATTAGAGCAGAAAGGGCTTGAAATGTCTTAAAATATAAGACATGCGCCAGCCTGTAAAGAACGTAAGCAAGGAGGAGGCATTTCGTTTGGCCTGCTCTTTCGCTTTGACCTACTGTAAAGATTACTGCATTTAGCTCCAGGGCAGCTCTTACAGGTCATTTTTACCTACAAAATTAGGCCTCCATAGCCTGGGGTCTCATATGATCTGATGGTTCCTACGTTAATTACTGAATACCAGGTTCTTCCCTTCTTGCTCGGATAAGCTGCTGTTGGTCTCTGATGGTGCAGACTCTGAATCAGAGGATTTACAGCTGTGTCAGGGCAGGAGTCGGGAAATGATAAACCAGGAGCAACAAAGAAAAGACTGAAAATTAACTTGGCAAGTGCCACGGTACTGAAAGTTTAAAGTATGCAAAGGATTTTTTTATAAAGTTTAGGAAGAATATAGACTCTAGTCACATAGATTACATGGAACAAAATGCTTAAGAGGGGCTAATAGTAAAACAGTCAGAGAAGAAAATAATCTGATCTTCCTATCCTGCAAACCTACATCTGCAATTGTTCAGGCTGTATAAGATCCCAGAGGGGTGAAAAATCATGTCACTGAACTTGTAGAGTCCTGTCCCCCTGCGCTGCACCCCCAAGTTTGCTCACGGGGGGAGCCAGCAACCCCATGCAGGCGTTAGAGGAATGGTAAAATCCACCCTCGCACAGCTGATGGTGCAAACTGCACATCGCTTTGAATTTCAGAAAATGATTGCTGGTTTTAGTTGCTCTTTTTGGGTGGCTGCCCAAGAGAATTGATTGCCAGAGAGCAAAGGCTTGGGCTCACTGTGAATCAGGAGCTAATAAAATGTCTCAAGGGATAGGTGAAGGCATGCCAATTGTTTTTGAAAGTGTAGGCTTTTAAACATGACATGACTACCAAAAAAAAAAAAAAAAAAGAAAGAAAGAAGTAAGTTTTGTTCATAACCAGCACAATAAAAAGAAAATACGGATTTTTTGCAAAATCCCACTAGAAAATTATCTCATTTTTGAGCACCTATAATGCTGACTCAAATACATCAGACTTCTTTTTTTTTTTCCCTGGGAAAACCTAGTTATCTTTTACATTCCTCTCCTTTTCATTCTGCAACTGACTGTTGCCACAACGTAGTCTAACTCTCGTCCATTACTGGACCATCAATGACTGTACCAAAAGAAAATGCCGCGTACAGTTGGCGCCTTGATCCGAAGGGAAACATAAGTGACAAAGAAGTTTTAAGAAGCCTTGGGATAAATACAGTTTTCACTAGTTTGAGCTACTTTACCACTATTTCCAGTAAGCTTACCTCAGCATGGACAACCCACTGCATTCATGAGAAGCGTTGACATCGTTTCTGTAACTGTAAAATGAACTTTGACACCACATCTGGATCTCTGGGATGCAGCAGGCTGACTGCTGGGTTTCCAAATCCTCCTCTTCTTGGGAAGTTTTTACACTTGTTCATTAATACTTAGCTTAAAGGGCAATTTGCTGCCCACTACTGTGTGGACAGCATTTTTAATAAATAATGCATATTGTGTAATGAGGACAATAAAGGCCAAGGTAAAAAATGTAACACATTTTAATGGGTTGTCTTCATGAAAGCTTCCCGTCACCTTCTCTAAATACTTTACTAATGATCTTCTAGCTTGGGGAGATTGGTTTTTTTCTTAGAAACAAGTTCATAATGTACTAATAATATGCTGCTAATTGTTGAAGTAGCAAAGTTCAGATATGTTACTCCAGCTGTTCTCACTGGGTAAATGCAGTCGTGTCACACACGGAAAGCTTCAGTAGGGTGCAAGTGATACATGTATGGGGTCTTCTTCAGGTCTGCCCTGCCTGGGAGAACTTCAGCCTCTCAGTACAAGGGTGGATTCCAGTTTTCAGGGGTGGAATATGGAATAATGGAGTGAAATAATAGCATTAACCAATACGTAATTAACACACAATCTATTTAATTTCTAGCTCCGCCATTAGGTTACTATTAAAGTATATTTAGTTGGCCTGTGTAAAACCGCATTATGGCAGCTTTTCAGAGTCAGGCTATTCACAGGCCATTTGCAATTTTCATTGCTCTTCTCTCTTTAATGTCATAGACTTAACTTCATGAAGGTCTAGAGCAGATTAGTGCAGAAGACTGACGATTACAGCCTAATAGGTTTTTTTTTCTTGGCCCCTCCATGGCGCGTATTAGAAACCTGCACAGGTTCAGAGCAGCAATGTGTCTTTCTCCTCTTGGCCTCCGAGGTAAGGGGGAGCTGCATTTTAAGTAAGATGAACTGGCAAATGAGGCAGAGCTATGTCGCTCTCTGCTAGGCACCAAAGTGTTTAATCTATTTGGATACTCAGGCAGGTGAACAGGACCAGTGCCTTAAACCTATTGCCCATGGAGCTAACACAGTCCCCATTACATCCAATGCAATGCACAGTGTGCTACATGTCTCTCGTACTCCTGCCTCAGCTCCTGTTGGGGTCACGGCCAAGGACATACTTGTCCATGATGTGCACAACTCCAGCTCTGCATCCCACTAGGTCAAAACATTCTGCTTCCTCCTGACCAAGAAGACAGCTGCATGCAAGCTCCTGCTTGTGCTCAGGGACCGGCACAGATCATCTGCCACCCGAGCACTGGGCAGAGGGGATGGAGCAGCACGAGCAGGTCTAACACTGCAGTGAGCACCAAGGGGAAGAGTCTGTGCTTGCAGCCCTGGATCTCAGACAAGGAAGGTGCTGGGGCAAGGGTTCAAGCCAAGCTCGTTGTGGATCGGTCCATCAGCACCTACTCCCTCTCAGCAAGGTCTGGGTCATGTGCATTCACAATTAAATTATTCCATCTGCGCCGATCCTGACTGTGGTCACAGATACGAGCCTTGGGCAGTCACGGTCCCCTGTTCTTCCCTGCCAAGAGACCCCGCAGCAATGGTCCGTATACTTAGCTGCTAACTTTAGTAAATCATTCAAAATACTGCCTAGCCCATAATGTAAAGGACAGCTGTGATTTAGTAAGGCTTTCAGGCTGGGCAGAGCAGAGCTGTCTCTGTTACCTCAAGCTAGAAAAGGATGCGTTTTCAACAGACCTCCTCAGGATATTTTAATTTGTGTAAGTGCATTCAAAGCATGAAAGCAGACGGACAATATGTGAATTATGAACTAATTGGGGGAAGATGGAAATGAGAAGGTAAATTTCATTTACATTATCTCCCTTTTTACGCTTGCTAAGGTCTAAGGTAAAGGCTTGGTCCCTTTCTGGTCCATAAAATATGGATTGCTATTTTCAAACTACATCAACACTGCTAATAGCCATTCCCATTAGTCAGCCGTATAATAGCATTATGATGCTATGAAATATTGACATGATAAAACAATGTAAGCCAGAGGTTACTGACAGTGCACACTCTGCTATTGACAAATAAATGCAGATTTTTTAATGCACTTCTTTTGCCACCTTTCTACCTGGCTGACAGTATATAAAAAAATTTTTCCAGATGCTTTCCTCAGTATTGCTAACGCCAGTTGATGGCAGAGGAACATTGAAATTAATGGAACTATTCCTGCTCATGTTTTCCAGTGTGGAAAAAGAATTCAGGAATTTGGCTAGAATGAGGCCGGTGCTGAAGATTTTATATCTCAGCCAGTGCGGCGCAAGGGAGGCGAGACAGGCATGGAGGTGCAAGAAGCCAGCTAAGGAGATGAAAACTTGCTGGATAACGCCCAGCTTTTTGGAAGTGTGAGCACACAGAAATGATCAGGGTAGGGCAAAGTGATAGACCTGCTTGCTCCAGCACCTCTTTTTTGCACCCACACAGCTTCTCTGGAAGGGAGCTGCCCTGTACTGTATCTGCTTTACCAGCTAGCTGCAAAGCCACCTTTCTGCAAAACAAATATATATATCCACCTACAACAAGGGATAGATATTCTGTTGGGCATTTCTAAACATTAACATCATTTATAACACCTGTTCAGTGCCTAATTTTCCACCCCAAATCATACTTGCAGTACTTTTTATTTTGTTGGGTTTAGGCAAATTTCATATAACATTTGTTGATACAGTATCAATGAGAGAGAGAAGCTTATTTTTCCAGAAATAATGATCACTGGTCACCTACTTGAATGTATTCCAGAAACATTAAGTCAGAAATCTTCTCTTTAATAGAAAACACAACCCCTGTAACAGAGGTTCCCATTCATTAGTGTTTTCTTCACCTCTTGTCTTTACTGTGTTACTCTTCCTCTCTAACCACAACATGTCCCCACAAAATTTCAGATGTGGCCGTCTATTTTCCAGGTACTCCTCATTTACAGCTCTGTGTCCCATCAGAAACAGGGATAAAGGCTCTTGCCAGGTGGTGGTGCTTCATTCCCTGGTGTTTGCGGAGCAATCGGATGTTCCCAGGTGCTAGGGTCCAGAGGCCCTGTCCTGCACGCGTTTCTGCTTCCTTTGTGCCCAAGAGGAGCCTAGCACAATTTTGTGTTTCTCCTGGAGAATGCGTCTGCTGGACTCACTCTCCACCTCCCAGGAGTCCAACCTAGGACTGAGCTCCCCTTCTCATTCCTCCAACCCATCTGGTTTAATGATGACTAATTTCCACTGCACATAAATCACCAGCTCCCCCTTGTTTTCCTGGAAGAATCCTTATTCTGTGGTACATACCTCCTTATCTGTTCCTGCAACCAGCTGTCCTTCCTTTGATGGTTTCTACCAGGACTGCTACACAAAATCCCCAGACTGTATAAATCCTGTTCTGTGGAAATGTGGTGATTTTGCCACCGGGGTATCCAGCCCACTCCTGAGATGACAGGACCCGAGGAAGGGTCCGTAACAAGCACTGGCTTTGATGTTCTCTTCCCACACGCTCTGTCGCCTCATGTCTGAGGCTGTCCGTACCGCAGGAGGGTACAACAAGGGCAGCCTGAGGAGAGCTCGTCTGGTGGGGCTCCTTCCAGGAAGACGCGTGTTTCTGGTCTCCATTATCTGCAGGAGTCAAACAGAGGACGTGTCAGTGTGAGCCGATGGGTAGTGCTGAGCTAAGGAGAACACAGCCGTGTCTGAACAAATACAGCTTCTGTGTGCCTTTAACAACTTACACTTCACAGGCGAGGTCTGCGTAACACAGGAAATTTCACCGCCAGATGCTGTAGCCCCTACCTGCAGACAGAGACCACACAAGGGAGCGGAGTAGCACCGGGTGAAGAACGGAGGAAGGGAAGGATGGGGTCACTGCTCACCTCCTGTGTCCCGGCACTGCTGGGACAATGAGATCTCCTCTTGCTTCCCACCAACATGCGACGCATCCTCTTGATCCTCTTGCTTAAGATAGGAAGTGTAGCTTTTGGTTACGGAGGTTCATGGATACTCCAAACTGCTGGGCAATGAAAACACAAATGAAACAGAGAAATAGGAGCAATGAACGGAACAATACAAAGAGAAAGGAGAAGCTCGAGCTGGCAGGGGATGTGCTTGCTCCCCGGCTACTGGCGATGAAGCTGTGAAGTGGGTCCCCCTGTTGTGCCCGCATTTTGGGATGTCGCTGCCATCCCCAGCGGCCAGACAGGACTCTGCCTCCAAACTGGAGAGGCAGAGACCTAACGGCACAGTGAGCCCATCAGTGGGGCTTGAACCAGGGCGCTGTGATGAGCAAATGTGGCACAAGTGCTTGCTGGAAATATCACGCTGCCTCCCCCGATGCCTGAGGGTCACAGCCCCACATCTAAACAGGCTCTCTGGTTACCCAGCCTGAGGGGAGAAGCAACAGTCTGCAGCTGTGAGCGTTGTAGTGCCATACGGCTGACAGCAATCCTGGAGAAAGCTTACATCACTGCCGATTGCAAGCATTTCCCCTGGTCTTATTCAGGAGACAGCTCCTGAGGACAGGCACTCAAAACCAGACCTTCCCCTAAGACTTAACATTATTAGATTTTAGCACAGGTTTGAAACCTTGCTCGGACTAGGTTACCATGCTGGCAATATGGTCTCCTGAGTTAGCACTTTGCTGATCTGGCTCCTTACCTGAGCAATGCTTAAGAGCCGTGAAGTAGCAGAAACCGTTCCAAGTTGCGTGCTGCGGTGCTGAACTGGTGGGTGAAGCATGGGCAATTAAAAATGTAGTCAGAAATAAGTTTTCAACCACAGTAGATAAGAGAAGTGATATGCAAAGCAGTTGCTTGTCCTTACTATTTACCTTGGTTTAGAAGCTGATGGCAACTCTCCAAAGAAATGAGTTTAAACTGAACGCTGAACTCAGTTTAATTAGTTTTAAGGTATTGACACCACAGCAAGAACCATCAGACAAAACTTCAGTGCTTGATCAAATATAGGGCTTTATCTGTGTCCAATGCGAGGCTTTTGCTGCCTAAACCTGAAAACTTATCACTTAATGGCTTGGCTCGAAAGAAAGCTAATTTGGGATGGTAAGTGGATTGACTGACCAATTTGTGTTTTAAGACTAATCCACATGTGCTGTACTTCACAGTGCTCCTTGGTGAACTCCTCACCTTGTTCTGAAGCTTTCTGTATAAGCTATCTTCTGTGACAAGTGCAGGGAGATGCAGTGAAGAGTTAAAAGTGAATCTCCTGCCTCTTTGAACTGTTTTCTCAGTACTGCGTGTACACAGATACACTTTTGATGTGTTAACTAGAAAATCTGACTGAAAAAGAACAAAGCAGCTGTCACTGAAAGGAAGACACTGACGAAGAACCACACAGCCTTTTATTGAAGAACTGTCAAGATTGATCCTACAGCACTCAGTTTGTCTGTAGTATTTATCAAAGACCTAGATCAGATGAAGGAAATTAAAAAAAAAAAAAAAAAATTCTATCCACTGGACATTTATAAATGGTATCTGAAAATGCATTACATTTAAAACACCTATGAGAATGGGGTTTTTAACAATTGAGAGACTGGAATATAAGCACACTGGCATTTTTCACAAGTCTTTGAAAATAATAATTTGTCATTGTTAAACAAACTCACTTAATTACTTGTGAAGTCTTAAGTAGCAAACTTGATTAAAAACCATCCTGTGTTAATAAATAAATGAACTCATAGAAAGTTCAGAATCTCTTGCCTTTAAAAGGGAAACAAAGCACGCAAAGCATCCTTGTAGATACTGACATTCACATTACAGTTGCACTGTGAGAGCTCAAAACAAGATCAGGGCACGAGTGTGCCAGAACCTCCCCAAACATCTGGGTAGGCTGCAGATGGCCACATGAGCAGAGGGATTTAAGGCGTTTGCCCAAGGTCACACAAGGAGGCCTTTGGATAGTCAAATCTGCAGCCCTGAGGGTCTCAGTCCAGTACTCTACCACAAGGCAGCCGCTAATGGAACATCCTTGCTGGCCTAGGGACAAGGCACGTGATGTGACGATGTGAACTAGGGTGATACATATCTCACGGGACAGGCAACGACCGCCATTGAAAGGATATTAAAAGCCAAAATCCTCTCTGGATTAACATCGCAGGTCCTGGTCCAGCACTGAGCTCTTCAGGGGAACCAGCACTCCCTGGGGGGGGGGGCGGGGGT
>JANZLQ010000037.1:18825276-18899678 GCA_026212715.1 Elanus axillaris | reverse complement strand
CTCTTCAGGGGAACCAGCACTCCCTGGGGGGGGGGGCGGGGGTAGCAGAGCAAAACGTGTGGTTACTGTGTGATATCTCTTGGCAAATGCTGACAGTTTAATGATGAATACTGTGGAGATATCTCCAACACAGAGACAACAAGACAAGTTCTTCTCCATCAACTTCTCTTTAAAAGTAACAAAAATACTGTCCTTTCTTCCAAAGAGGCAAATGCTGCACAGAGAGCTCTGAAGTATTGTGCAAGTGTTGATTAACATTCAAATTCTACTCGTCTACACATACACACACACACATATTTACTCTGGGAGGGGAGGATAAATTAGGCTTTCCGTCAATGATGGAAATGGAAGTTGCACTAAGGAGCCGTGGAAGCCCACATTAAAGAAAAAAATGTTTTGTACCATTACCCTTTGTGGAAGAGTACAAGTAAATACTGGAAATGCTGGTGTGCCATTCTGCATCCTGGATCATCTCAGGCGCTGTTTCACATAGGCAATGAGAGTGGTTCTTTAGCCAAGGCTCACCTGAAGAGATCAGGAAGAAATCTGGACCCTCATTGGATCCAGCCCCTTACAACACACTCACACATTTTCAGTCATGATAGTTAATACCTCCTAGCTACCAAGGCTGCCAACATTTCCACCCCTCCTTCCAGTAGAGTAAAACCACGTCCCTGAACAGGATAGGGCATATGGCCAAGAAAGGTATATGTATGGTACATCAAAGAACTGTCCATAGGGGGTTCATGCACACTCTCTTTGCACTGGCAAACAAGATGTTTGCTAATAAGGTAGTCAGGCCTTCATAATTAATTCATGTGCCTACCGACGAGCACAGCACTGGCCTGCTTCTCCCACGAGAAACGGCCCTGGGAGACGTGGCAGTGGGTTAGGCAAAGCAGGGGTTAAGGAGTTGGATTGGGAATAGACGTGTGTCTCAGTTTGACAGTCATACGCTAACTGGGGATGGCTGAACAGATGCTCTCCGAATGCTAATGTCACTCATGGTGTTCTACTTTGGGCAGACTCTCTCCACCAGCACAAGTCATCTGGGAAACGGCTGAGCTTGGAGGAGCTGGTGGCCCTTGTCCTGGGGCACCGGGGCTCTGCCCAGACGGAGCTTGTCCCAGCACACATGGCCTGGCTAAAACCCTTTGCCCAAACATTAGTTAAGCACCTTAAACCAGCATTGCCCCTTTTTGCCAGCACTTGGCAAGGGGTGGATCTCTACAGATCACCTGGGGCTGGGGCCTTAGCCATTCAGATACTCTGGGAGGAATTAGGAAAGTGCACTGGACTTGCTATGTACACTGTAAAAGACATTTAGCAAGTCCTTAGCCAGCATATCTTCATTGATTTAGACACCAGTTCTGTATTCAGACCAGCTCCTCCAGACTCCGAGTCCTACTTCTAATGCACCTTTTGAAGCGGAAATGTCTGTGCTATCAAAGGCAGAGCATGGCCAAGACCTCAAATAACAGGCTGCTTAGATTGAGGATGTACACAGTGCCACGGGGACCTGTGACATTTTATAGCGATCCTTAACTAGACTTACTTAAATTGCACTTGGAGAAAATATATATTTATATAAACTTTGAGCAGAAGACCCTGAAATTTTAAAATCACATTGGAGCTGTCCATTGTAAACAAAATAGCAGAGCTCTTCCTTAGCTCTGCCCATATAAACTTTCCCTGAAATCAGTCAGTAATTCGTCTGGGTGATTACAGATACGGGAATCTGGGTGTACAGGCAGAAGCCTGCTTACACAGGATGCTCTCAGTGGAGTAACACTGATTTGCACTACTGAGAATCTGTCCCAGAGATTTTACTTTTTCTGAAAAACACTTCCCGCTGTGGCAGACATAACGCCATATCAAAGGCATGTGCTGTAATACACAATAAAGATATAGCTTTCATAATTTTCAATTACACTTCCTCTGCAATGATGTTAGTGAATCTCACCCAAAAGTAAATTATTCAGTGCAGATGATATAGAAATCATTTGATGAGTGTCACTTTTCCATTTAAAGTTTTACCAAGATCTTCTTGGATAAGGGGCTCTTTTTTCAGATGACACATTTTATATTTTGTTTCTGTCCCTCACCTTCATTCAGCAGGCTGTTTCAACTTTTTAATATATTTCTCTAACAAAACATTGAGTAGCCATTCAAATAGGTCTATTCAGGGGAACTGCTCATTCATTCAGCCAGAAATACTGATATATATGTTTTATTTAGTTTTAAGAATACTTTTTTTTTTTAATTCTGAGAACATTGAAAGCTAGAGCCAAATATGAAAAGGCAACCTTCTTTCAAGGCAGGCTTGGAGGGAGAAGTATCGTGGGCTGCACTGGGAATCCTTTTCTTTCATGTAAATAAATAGTTCATTTACAAGAGCTTTTTAAATGGAAAAACATATCCAATACACCAATACATTTAAACTCAATCATATGGTAAAATACAGCAAACTGAAAAGCTGAATTCCAGAATGTTTTTATCTTTCTTTTCATGAAGTTACAGATACACTGGAATCTAATTAAAAAAATTAAAAGCCCCTTTAATTTCACATTTATTTTCTACTTGCTGTACTTCAGGTATGTACAACAATTAATCATTTCATTTTCCCATCTACTTTTTCTCTTCTACCAGACTATTCAGAATCCTGCTCATGTGACATGGCCAGTAAATGGTGTCCTAGGTTATGTCTATACAATGCAAGCTTCTACTTTTATGTCTGGATCACTAATACATTCCTTGTTACCTCAGCCATACTGGTCAAGAAGCACCAGGTATCAGTACCGTAAGTGTTGAGTCAATTATTCCTGTTTGGAAATGGGTGGGTAACAACTAATCCCGGCCATAACTATTTTTGCAAGAATGGAAGCAAGGGAAGGAGCTAGAGGAAGAAAATGAGGCTTGCACATTGTTACGGGGCGTTCAGCCAACGTAGAAAGAAGCCTCTATACCATTATACTAACTAGGCAAAAACCCCCAACCCTTCTCTATCTACTGGAGAGAGGATGGTGAAATTTCACTGATAAACACATATATTAAGATAGGCCAAGAAAAGCCTTGAATAGGAAAATCAGCAGCTCGTGTCCAAGACTAAAAGATGTAGCAGCAAAGGAGATAAAAGATGATGGAAGTCTGGATGAGAGAGATTCAGCGTGTGTTGATGTACAGGAAAGGCTGCATCAGCCGTGATGGGAGGAGAGATGACATTCTTCACTGTTTTCCTCCTTCTGCCTTGGAGTACTCCACCTGCCTGCATTTCCCTAATTCTTTAAAAAAGGCCTGGATCTATCTGCAGCTCATGACAGGTGACACATACCCATGCAAACCCCCAAGCTTCAGCATCTGTCACCGAACACATCAAAAGCATAGCAAAGTATACCTGTTTGTCCTGGCATTTATCCTGCACTTGCCTTGTTTTTGGCACCACTTAGGCAGTGCAGTGCAAGTCTGGTTCGAACTTGTAAATAGCCCACAAGCAAAGGTCAAAGGCAGTCTTTATCCCTTGCGTCTTATATACTAACAGTATTTTTCTTAACAGTCTAGAAAACTTTCCTGAAGATTAAGATTCCCAATAGTCCACAGACATAGACAAATTTTTGTCCTCTGCTAGCAATGATCTAGCAACAGAGACTTGCAACACTATCTGAAAAAAACAAAGAGTTTTCCAGTGGGAAAATACACTGCTGTGTTACACAGCTGAGGTCCGCAAGTCCAGCTGAAGTTCTGCACCTGCAGTTGATGCACAGTCTTTGGGAGAAGAAACCACAAAACCCGGTGAATTATAGTTCTGGGGTACAGACCAGAAACGCTGTGTTATGGGCTAGCACACCAGTATTACTCAGAAGTAGTTCATAGGCAAGTGACAGAATAATCAAAGCCATAGCAAAACCCTTATGTGAAGAGCTGGAAATGACTTGGGATTGTTTACCTTAAAGGAAAGGGCATGCAAGAGAAGTGGGTAATATAGATCAACTAGGACCTTCTGGTCTCCCTGACTCAAAACATAAGGGGAACATTAAAAGATGGGAAATTAAAAACTGATGGTTACTCATATTTTCCCAATTTGCTCAAGTGCAACAGAAAGTCCTTGAAGCCTACAACCTTGCAAGATTCAAGAAGGAACTGGACATTTATACAAATTTCACTATCCAAAGAAGTGCTATCTCTGCTTAACGGCCATCTGGTAAACGCAACACATCATGATTTTAGCCATCCTTAGATTTTGGAATGGCAGACCAGTGTAGAAAACAAAAAACTCCTATCTCCCTGCTGTTGGGTTTTCTATTACAAATGTTAGAGTTCTTAGACTTTTGGGGCTCATGGACCGCCATAAATGCACTGATGTTCCTACTGATTCCCATCCCAGCGATGAAGAACTGATAGACTAACTAGCGTTGCCATCTAACACAAATCCATACATCAGCTACAGATCATATAACCCTTGCCATATAACCAGATTGACAGCCCATGCTGGGAAAGCTGGTACAAACTCTGACTACTGTTGGCGTGCTCCTCGTACAGACTTCAATTTGAATGTGCACAGTACTCGAAGAAACCAGACCATGGCTCAAAAGACAACAGGACAACCCTTTTTGCAAGCCGGCTTATCTCTCTAAGCCAGCGATCTATCAGGCACATGATTCCTCCCTACCACAACCACTCATCTCTGAAAGAAAATTTGTAATTCCCGTTCTTGATTTCCTTTCAACCTGTTTCTCTAAAACAATCTTCCCCTCAGGCAACGTGAGTCTCCAGCCTTTGTTTGGCTGAAGATGTAAATATTTGGGCACTCACAGATTTGATATATATATACATATTTGTTGGAACATTTACCACCTGCTATTCAAAGTTAAATCCATAGATTACAGAAAACAAGTTCTTTATCGCTTTTTGTCTAATGTAAAATTAAAGGCAGCTGAAAGCCTACAAGCTTGTAAGTCAGTTGTAGCATAATTACCCCTCTAAGGCTTGAACAGCAGTGAAGAGCCAAATCTTTGCAAAGGCCCATCGTCCCAGCAAGAGCTCCAGGAGCTTCTGTGCTCCTGAGGACATTCAATCAGAGGTTGTTACAGCAGAGGCCACAGACTAGTGAAAACTCCTCGCCTGTACTCTGCATTGAGCCCTCATCTGCCAGCGATAAAGGCTCACTTGGCTCCTGAAGCAGGGAGACCCAGGGCCTCCACAGATCATCACGTGCTTCCTTCTGAGACCAGTGCAGGTAACACTGTAGTGGTGTGTTGCACGGGGTTTTCCCAGCCCCATTCCCAAAGTTAAAAGCGGGTTTTAGAAGTCTGTGAGATCTTTACACAGCCAAACTCTTCCCGTGTGTGAGGTCAGGTCTACCAAACCTGCGCTGCTTTCCCAGGGTGGCTTTTCTTCCATAAGGCGCTGAAGCAGTACTAGGAACAAGGTCCACCACTTGGCTATGAGCAGGTTTCTCCTCTCTCCAGGCATCTCAGAAACTTCTTCAGACTGAAAACCAGATGAAGCATCTGCAGGCCTGGTTACAGTCACTGAAGCGAGGTTCTGCCAGCATTCAAAAAAACCCCCACCAACCAACCAAACAAAACCCCAACACCAAACCAAACAAAAAAAAAAACAACCAAAAAAGCAAGGAGATGTGTTTGTCAGGGGAACCGTGTTGCATTCGCATGCTTCTTGTTTTCGTTAGGTTTCCAGGTGGTGCCCTGGGGTGGTAAGAGCAGAGGAGAGCAGACTAGGTAGGAGCAGGATGTGCGTGGAGTGTCCACAGTGGTACAGCAGAGCTGGTACAAAGAGTGATGCAAACTGCAGCAATGCCATGACCTTCAGTACCAAACTGGGCTTGATTCTAAGTTCTACGTACAGGCCTCTGTAGGTTTATTTCACTCTATGAGCTTTCAAAAGATGCTTGAATAAAAAATAACATCCCTAAAAAGAGACTAGGCTTACTTTAGACATTCCAGAATTTCCCAGTCCTTTGTGACTACTCTCAGTAAACAGGTACCAGCACAGTTTCAACGCCCACGTCCGCTACTGGCACCCAGGCTCCAAGCACAAAACCAAACTGTTCACCTGGTAACTGCTTTTTGCACTTCATTGTATATGTGCAAATATTTTTTAATACCCAGCTATGTATATGGGACTTACGTGATGTACACCTAACGGTACGCACAACAGTATGAGTGATATCCTCCAACCGAGAAGGTTTGGAAATCTGAGAAGCAGAAGCACTGATGGCTGGTCATTAAACTGACTGTTTGGATTTGACTGTTACAGGAGAGGAAAGGTATGTCTCTGCTGCCTAATGAAAAGGATAGACAAATATTGAAGAAGAGTAAGTTGGACTTTAATTACGGTTTTTGATGTCTGATCTATAACTCCCTAAAAGTTTTGTACAGGAGTAATGTGTAAGCATCAGAAAATTCCACTGGGATATAGATGAGGTCCAGTTTGCAAAAATATCCTCTTCATAAAGAAACTCAATGCCCTCTTTTGCTTGGCAAACCATCGTGAATTTATGATGCATTGCATTTGGAAGGCAACACGGAGCACAGCTGAGGCAAGTTACTGAAACGCAGGGAGAGTAAAAGCAAAATGTTCTGAGAGTGAGGGTGCATATGGGGATGTATTTGAAAAAAATTATATATATATAAATATACACACACATTTGCTAGAGAAAATGTATATGTATTTATAAAAAATCTAAACTTCTCACCAGTCAAAAGTTAGAAATGATGCAAAACGCATCTGCTTTGATAAGCCTGTTATAAATCTCACAGCCTGAAGCTTTTAACTGACCCTTTCCAGTTCATGAATATTTTAAGCGAGCCCAGTTTAATTTAAAACAACCCTGGATCAATATATGCATTTATTCTGGTACTGTCCAAATTTCAGGTCCTTGTATTATCAAAAATTGTATCATACATCTCCAGTTTGACTCCAAATCTAGGGTTCATTCAAGGCTGGACCTCAAATAAGGGGTAAACCTACATAGCTTGAAACCTAAAAATGCCTGTATGGAACCCAGCCAGGCAAGACAATTTGGCTAACTATATTTAGAGCAATCCCATGACATAAGGTCTCTCCTATTGTCCGAAGCTGACGTTCAGAGAAGCACACAAATGCCCTGGGGAATAGGTGGTTTCCAAGATCACTTTGTGATGGTGTTCAGCACGGGATATCAGCAAGGAGGTATTTCTGCATGCCAGGGAAGACCACGCTACCTAGCTTCAGAAAACCCACCCAGCTTGTTCCCCAGAGCACTGGTGGGGAGAAGAGATGCCCACCCCACCAAGAACTGACACCTCCAACCTAGAGGGGGGCACCTTCCCCACAAAAATAGTTTCAATAACCCAGAACTGCTGCTGTCCTGAACATCTTTTGGAAGAAGTCCTCTTGCCTGTATGACACACTTCTTCATCCAGCTGTGCAGAGGGAGTCGTAGGATGAGAACCGCGAGGCTGACAAATTATTCTTTGAAGATTTTTAGGATCTTGGAGCACTTGTATGACTTTGCAAGACTTGCAAAAAGCAGCTATTTATAAGAATAACTCCAAACCTACTGTCCGGTTTAAATATTAATGGAATTAACAACTGTTCACTGTCCCACAGATCAGTGTTCTCTGGCTCTCATCTTCATGTCAGTGAGAGGCATTTCTTAATAACTACAGTGAAAATTAAATCCTGCCTTCCTCTTAAAGTCGATGAGAGTTTTGCTCTGAGTCATAATTTATCATGTACTTATATTTTTCCTTCCTAATACTGTTCATTTTTTTTAAAGAAAAGTTCTCTTGAAAGACACTAGCATATATTCTACTGCACCAAATATGTTTTTCATTTGAAAACCTCTCCTTCCATACATCTCCATCCCCTGCAAAATTCATTTGGTGCCACTAACGTAACACAGATCCTGTATTAATCCAAGCAGCATACTTCTATTGCCATTAAATTTCATAGCAGGGACAGCCGCCTGGCCGTCGTCCTCTCACCTGGTGTCGGGGGCAGCAGCCAGCTCCCCAGCTGCAGTCCCTTGGGTGCGCTGGGACACCCTTGTGAGCACAGCACCCTTCAGAGCCATCCCAAACACACGGACACAGATTTACAGGCGTCCGTGGGAAGGGCTGTGGAGTTATTCACTTCTCAGGCGTAATTTTAATGCCTGAGAAACATCCATTTCCATTCGAAGGACAGCCTAAATCAGCTTCCAGATGCTTTGGTAAAGAGAAAAGCTATCAGTCATTTTAAATGCAATTAATAACAGATACTAAGCTAAGAGTGCATCACAACGACAACATTTCTACCTAATCACACATGCTAGCAGTGATAAAAAGGCAGAAACATGGACCGGTTTTACACTGGAGGTGCAGTTGGGGGGGCTTATTCAGTGCATAGATTGTGAAACCAACCTCTAAGGAAATACCTACATAAACATCCAGCTTATGACTTCATTAAGATGCTCAGTGACTCTATGGGAAGTCCATAACAATCTCCATAGAAAGAATGCAATCAATATGTTATCAAGAAGATAAGTCAGTGTCAACGCTAATGTTTAAATATTCATCTACTTGTACCAACATCTTGCCTGTTACTGAAACAACAGGAATATTCAAAGATTAACTCTACATAAAAGACTCGGTAATTTTTTTCTCCAATTCCTTGTTTTTCTCTCGTCAGTTCTACGAACAGTTGTTAAGTAGAACAGGTTGGCATTTTTTCATCAAAACGTTACTTATTTGAAAAATGGGTCTTGGAACAAACCAAGACTTTTTGCAGAAAATTTTCATTTGGGGAAATTTTTCAGCTTGTTGTCAAGAAAAGTGAAAACTGAAAAGAACTCATTTTCCAGGATACACAATAGTTCTGAATATATAATCAAAAGAGCTAAAAGAACCAGACGGTATTTGTTTTAATCCAAAGAATTTGAAGGGAGAGAATATAAAAGGACTCATATTAACTGCAAGCACATTTATGAGGAGCTTCGGAAGAGAGAAGATTCGCTTCTTCATTCAGGACCACTGGGCTAACTCCAGAAAGTACCAGAGGAGAGGAGAGGACAACTTCCTAGCATTTGCGACCCACTCAAGCCATTTCTATCACTCAGAGGAGAATTCCCAACATTTCTGCAGTGAAAGATCTGTTTAAAGTTAGAAACAAAGAAAAAACTTTATGTAGAAGCTTAAGGAGCATGTGAAATGCTTGGACAGAAAGCTGCTGAAGTTCACTGGAGCTTGTGTTCTGCATGGTGCTGCTTGGAGGCTCTAAATATAACCAACACTTCTGCCACCAGAGGCAACCGTCCCCTGCAGAAGGGGAGAAAACTGATCTCCCAGATGATTGCACTGCCCTGAGAAATCCTGCTGAAGAGCATTAACATGGTTTCACGCAAGGTGGTGAGCACATCTACCCGAGATGTGGAAAAAAGTAACGTATGGTAGCGAACCTCGTCCCACAACTAATTCATCTACTGCAGCACAGGCACTATGCAGCATATCAAAAGCAAGTCAACACTTCCAACACCTTATTCACAGGTAAGCACTGAAGTTAAGCCTGTGACCATTTCCTAGGTGGGATTTGAACATCAGAACTGGATGACTGATACGACAGTAAGAGAAGCACCAGAGACAAACCATACTGTCATCAAGAGTGTTTTGTAATGGAATAGCATAGTATTTGCCATTTTGCTATATACCAAAAGCCTTGTTTTAATCAGGGCTGTAATTAAAGCCCTTAAACATTCTGAACAGTTTTAAATGAATGGCTTCTCTCATGCGTTAACGTATCGTTTATGCAACAACAACTGTACGAGTAAGGTAGTGTCAGTAGTCTGTCCGGACATAGGAAGTAGCCTATGGAAACATAAATCTATTTGTCGGTATTTTAATACAAATCTGAAAATGCTAGTTTACACATTTAAGAAGCTGTTACAAACTGTCAAGCAAAAAAATACGTATCTTGTGAATTAATGAGGCTTCCTAAAGACACAAACTGCGTCTGTACACAGCAAGCTGCGCTGGTGAAAGGGGAGCAAATAGAGCATGGCAGAAAGCGCTCGCAGCTGCAGCGCGGGGTTGTGTCCTGAAGGACGTCTTCCAGCGGAGGGCACGTTGTCCCCACAACCAAGCCAGCAAGGGCTGAATTAGTCCTCATCGAGCCCCAGATTGGGAAAGGACTTCAACAAGAGTGGGAGTGGGATCTACAGCCTTCCCTGATGCCTGGATACGTTTTCAGGCCACCCCTGGATTCAAGAACATATTCAAGTATTCAAATGGGAAGAGACTGAGGTGGGAGTTACTTGTACTCACCCATGAACAAGAGTCTTCCTGCGTTTGCTACCGCCGATGAAGTCCTGGTACCAGAAGCTTCACGGATTGCGACGGAGTCATTTGGGCTGCAAGTAAATGAAGGCTAAATCCAGGCCTTGACGCTGAGAGGTATTTCTGGGTAACCTGTGGGGACTGTCAACGTTCTCTGCCTGGTCCCTCTCCGCTCCTCTCCGTTCGCCTTGGTGCGACGGGGCGACAGCAACAGCACTGGCAACAGAGCAGGGGAAAGAGGTCGGGTAGGACAGGTGGGGAAGGGAGAGCTCTAGAGAAAGAGGAAAGAAGCACTGAGTGGAGAAAAGACACTGGGTAGGTGAAAATCTAGCAGCAAACACTCACTGCGATCTGAGAGTTTTGAAGAAGTTCAACCTGTTCTGGTGAGAAGGCATATGCTGTAAGCCTGCATTGGGGTTCTCCAAGGAAGAGCATGTATTTTCCTTCCCTGCTTTAAAGAATTAAAACAGTGTGGAAATTAATACATAATCAGATTTATAATCACAGTGTAAAACACATATGGTATTAGGCAAGGCTGGGAAAGGTATCCAATTTTCAGTCCTCAGCTCCTTGCGTTTCTCCTCCCAACAACTGTTTAACTCTCTCTCTTGAAGATCACAAACCTCCTGTTCCCAGGTGCTACCGCTCTCTTCTGTTCCTCTGCCGGCTGGCCGGAAAGGCAGCAAGAGCCTCCCAGAGCTTCTTGCTCCCTACGGGAGTGGGAAAGGCAATCCCTTTCTACCTTGCTAGCCAAAGGTGCAGGAATTTGCCACAAAACCTTCTGCCCTAAGGGAACTGCTGATTTCCTTAAGAAAATGTTCCAAAGTGGGGTTTGCTGAACTTCCAGCAAAACATTGATGGGTTTCTGAGGAAGAACTGGTGGACTCCCCAGGGAAGCCCTAGCAGCGGGATGGAAGTCCTCAGCAGGACACGTCAGAGCCTGGGCCTCCCAAAAGCCAAAAACCACGAGGATTTGTGTCCTCACGGCACCTGGTAGGTCCAGTGTCCTCCATGTGCTGCAGAGAGCCCCGAGAGCCACATCTCACAGCTCAGAGTTTCCTCTCCCGCTTCACACTGGAACTTTGAACGCTCCCTGCCGCATTTGCTCCCGTTACGTGCTGAAACAGAGAAGTAAAATGCTCCCGTGTGAAGCACTTGACCGACCCACCAAAGCCCTTGGCTTTGCATACCCGCTGACTTGGGATGCCCGTCTCCCCGGTGTCCTCCAGCATGAGAAACTTTATGTGCGCGCTTCAGGGCTGCAGTGGGGGGAGCAGCCAGCAGGTATTCCAGGTCACTGGTCTTGGGTCGCCAGACGTCCCCCGCAGCACCTATGCCTTTGGAGGTGTCACCTTAAAACGTTTCTTTCAGGGTGACCCATGGTGGACGGATGAGCTAAAAGTGTAAAACCCCCCTTTTTCTCTCAGAGGCCACAATAACATTCAGTTCCACTTCCATGTCAAGCTTAGGTCTGCATTTTAACATATACATCGAGGAGACTGTTAAAAAAAAATGTAATATTATGCTTTTGAATAGAGAATTTACCTAAGTAAATAATTATTTTTAAACCCAAGATTTAGGCAGCTTTAGTATTCCACATTATGCTAATGTTTGACAATTACTAAGTGTGGGTATCAGCCAGCATTTTTTTTTTAAGTTTAATTTAAAGCAATTTGACATGGAAAGGTTATTACTTTAGTTGCCAATAAAAGCTGTACTTTTAACATAAGTGTACACCAAGCCCTAGGGTATGTGACTATTATCTTTTCTGCAATTATGTGGTGTTCTACATAAATGTTTAAAAAAAAAAAAAAAACTTAGAAATATCAAAAGTACGAACTTAGCTACACTATAAAAGTTGAGCGGCGGAGCCGGCAAGCCCGGCTCGCAGCCGCAGCACAGGTTGAGGTTTCCTCCTAGAGGTACCGCCGGGAACGGCGGCTCCGGCCGCGCCCGCTCCGCGCCGGGGCTGAGCTGCCCTGAGCCACCGCACCAGGCACAGGTGCTGCCGTGCCGCAGCTTCAGCCGCCTTCCCCAGAAAGGTGCTTTTTTGGTTTTTTCCAATTTTTTTTTTTTTTCTTCCCTCAGGTCTTCTCTGCTAAGAGGGGAAAAAGGCTTTTCTTGCATACCTCTGAGCTTTGCTTTCTCCTTATAAGGGGAAATCGGCGCTTCCACTCGCTTTCCAAACAGCTTTTTAGGGCGGTTTTGCCAGAAAAAGACCCCGCGACGGTAGCACTGAACCTCCCTCTCTCGCCAAGGCAGGGTGCGAGCCTGCGCTCGGTGGGAGCCCCGCTCCCCGGCGAGCTGCCACCAGATCCCAGCCCAAACGCAAAGTTTGGTCCTATCAGGCAGAAGCACCGCCATGCCGCCAGCCCTGCCTTTGAGTGGAAATCAGCTTTTTCCCCTCAGGAAATTACAGGGGAGACCGTGAAGAGCCACAGTGTGGGTGCCAGAGCCCGCAAAGGGATGGGGCCCTGGGTACGGGCGTGCGGAGGAGAGAGGAGAAAGTCTTTGCTGAGGAGGAGGCAGGCTGGCTCACGCACGTGTGGGGAGAGGCTTTTCCCTCCCGACACCTGCTCTCCTCCAGGATTCCTTTCTTTGGCCAACGTGAGGATGCCATGCAAAGTTTCGAGCCCCTCCTGTATCACGGAGCGAGAGACGGCCTCTTCCCCAGCCGCTCTGGGCCAGCAAGAGGCAGAGCCAGGGTCCGCGCGGGCACACGGCCGTGTCTCCAAACAGGGTCCGAGCCCCACGCCAGCCTGTTCAGGGAATTTGGGAAACTCGCTCCTCTCTGCTCTGCCCACTCAGCCCTTCAAAGGCAGAGCCTGGGGGCAAACAGATCGGAGCGAGACAAGCTCTAGTCCAAACACCGGAGGCTGCTTAGCTAAGAGATCATTTTGATTTTTTTATTTTTTTTTAAAGTCTGGGGATTTTTTTTTCTGTCTGGGTTTTGTTTTTAAAGTTAATTTGGAAGCTTGTGAAAGTCACAGCACGACACTTACTGGCTGAAAATCTTCTTCCCAAAACCACCCGGCACCAGGGCAATGAACTTCAGCTTCCTGCAAGGCCCTGCCAGTGCCTTTGGTGCTAACCTGCAACCTTCTCCAGACAAGGGAAGGGAGTTCAACCTCAGCAGCCTGTTCAGCTCTTTGTCTTTCTACTGAGAAAGCGAGAACATTGGTTACAGTTCCAGTGCCAACTGCAGTTCATGTTTCAAATTAGCTCAAGTTTGTTATTTTACACTTTAGGTAGGAGCTGCAACAAACTGTTCACCAGCAGTCCAAGCGCTAGTATACAAGCCCCTCTAGGATCCCTTGGAAGAGCTCCTGATGAGTTCACCAATGTTTGCACATTAACCTCTGGGTGGAAAGCCAGCCAGAGGGATGTGAGAACTCCACCGAGCCCTCCAGAGCATGACACAAAATGATGCAAGTGTGGGAGCTAGGAGAGAAAAGGTTTTGTGAGCCCAGAAAAATAATAAAACGTTTAAATCCTTAATTGTTTTTCTTGAAGATTTATCCAAAATTGAGCTCTCCTTAAGCCTGTGAGTTTGCAGAGCATTGTCAATAAATTAGATCATGCACACAAGGCAGGGATTGCAAGCCAAAAAGCCCTAGCCCTGAGTCGCTTAACAGCAACACTCCCCAGAAAAACGACTGGAGATGAAACATGAGATATGTATTAATTATCAATGGTCTAATAGAAAATTTAATGAAGACAAGTATCTTCTTGCACTTTATCCATGATAACGATGATAGTACGTCAGCGAGATGCATACCTTACAACGTGGCGGTGAATGTCAAGTCTGAAGCCATTATAGCAATTCACCACAATAATGGCTAGCCAATGTATGGACTTGTAGCACTTAATCAAAGTAATGACATTCATCCACAATTATTTATGTTATGGTAACAAAGAGCTGCCAAACGCAAAACAAATGACATGAGGATTTGCAAGTGAATTCCTTCCCGTAAATTCTCCTTAGGTTATGCTTAAAGGCCCTCAGGATGGAAGTCTGTAAAAATTCAGAGCGTTATCGAAACGGTGGTGTTATTGTACCACGTTTTATTGCCTATAAGCAATGAACCCAGCGCTATTGCCGAAATGAGCTCTTCAGCCAACAGAACTGTATTGATACCCTTTGAGCTGGCCCTGATTTACACCCAAGAGTTGTCTTCAGAATTTTACAGGAGAAAAAAAAAAATATTTGGAAGATGACCTTTGCTTACATCTTCCCGTCAAGGAAAACAAAGACCCAGTTGTATCAACATTTATACATGGGTTTAACTTAAACTATATGAGCAGTCCCCACTTACCTCAATGGGCTTTGGATTAGAGCCATTATAATTACCAACCATGATTCTCTGTTAAGTGCAGTACTTTTCTTTCAGGGGCATTTATGTGGGTGTTTGTATAAACACAGTTAAAAACTAAGAACACCAGTAAATATAAAATGGCAACATTCAGGTTCAAATGCAATGAACTAATTTATTTTTTTTAACACTACATCCAACTGGCTTTCACCGCTCATAGATGTCACTGGAACAACTTGAATACAAAAAATCGCCTAAGAACAATACACTACACAGACCAGCTAATATTGATTGCTTTAAAAATGCCCCCTGTTAAACTAAGTAATAGCCAAATCTCACTGCAGTAAATGTGCCTTTATATCATTAAATACTAATTTAACAGAAACCTGAATGCGTAGTGAAAAAACATGAAAATGTTGAAAATGAACGATCGCGCTTTTTTTCCTTTTTTTTTTTTTTTTTTTAATTATACAAGCCTCCAAAGCAACACCCAGAAGAAGAAAACAATTGTTTCATATTAGCTGGCCACTTAGCCGCACAGGCCAAAACTGGGACTTGGCTAAACTCTAACAGGCACTTTCCACGTGACCTATGCCCCTGAGAGGGGAGGCAGGAGGACACCCCTTACCACAGGCTCTGGCCACCCTCGATGACCAGATTATGACCCGTCATGTAATCCGAAGCTTCGGAGGCCAAATAGACGACGGCAGCCTGCAGGTCGGTGGCCCGGGCCAGCCTGCCGGCGGGGATGTCCGCCAGCCAGCGCCGCACCAGCGGCCGCAGGTCCTTGGAGCGGATGAGCGGCGTGTCCACGATGCCCCTGCAACCACAGCACACGCACCAAGAGGTTAGGAGCGGGTGTTCCCCAGAAGGAAAGGAGGCCTTTAGAGGGTTTAGAGGTGTTAAGTCGGAAGGAAACCCGTGGAATAGCGCAAAGGAGACGCACAAGTCAGACCCGCTCTGCCTCTGCTGAAAGTCGCGATGCAAACTTCGGCAGCGCTTCTTTCCTATTGCCTTTCGCCACTGTTGGGCAGGCTTAGGGGTTTTCTTTAAAGTGGGTGCACACACATTCTGTCTTCTTAGCTAATAGCAGTATCCCCTTACTTTTAGGTTACACCTTGTCATCGCTAGTTTAATTTATTTTACAGAAAACAAGCATGGCATTGGAACCGAAAGCGCCTTGAACCGGGTCTGTCGCAGCCTTTGGGAAGTGTCATCCCTCTAACCCATTTCTTTTCTCATCGCTTCGCAGCACAATGTCATACAGCATGTTTGCGTACGGCCGAGAAACTGAAAACAGCCCAACTTCCCGTATGGCAAAAACCAGGGGAAACAAAAGCTAGTGCCCTCCCGCGCACCAGACCCTTTCCATACAAAAAAGAAGAGGCAAAGATAAGCACAGTGCGATACCCCTTAAACCAATACCCCGACAAATCACACCACATTTCCCTCTCTTGCCTGTTTTACATTAATGAGTGACTACACCATTTATTAAAACTCTGCTGAGTTCATTTTCTTCAGGTGCCCTAAAAATGAGTGATGCTCCCGAAAGCACAATGCAGGGCGAACGTTTGGCTGGCTTTTATGACTTTAACTGCGACTGATTTGTCATACTCCTCCTTAACAACATATTTGTATTTTGCAAAATGTATAATTTTTTCAACCCCTGAACAAATATATTTACATAACTGTGTCTAACGAGAAATTACATTTAACTTCTCAGAAATGACAATAACTAAAACCTGAACTGCCAATTCCACTTCATTAGTGTGGTAGAAATGCATTCCAAATGTTAATAAAAATTCCAACATGCTGATAAATTAGCGCTTCTAAGGAGCATGTGACACCTTGGTTAACATATTCAACCTCAATTATATTTCTCTTCAGCACCCTGTTATCTGGAACCTTTGCTGGCAATCAGAGGTGCTGTTTTTCAGCGGCCAATTTTCTAGATAATGTAGCTTATCAACACTGTGGGTAAACTTGCCAATGAAATCAGGCTGCACTGAACCACACACACGCTAATTGCATCTCTTTTTTATGCATATTTACAGACTGTCACTTCAAAGAAATCAGTGGCCCATTGAGGCAGCCAGTTAGCTGGAAGAATTGCCTCTTGCAAATGAAAATTAGCAAACAAGCTAGTGATAAATATGAAATGAACAAAGTATAAAAATACCCGTTTTGTTCTGAAACTTCATCGGCATCCCAATTTATACTTCCAAGGAAATAATTTTTTGAGACACACTGGATTCTGGGTATGAGATTTACCTTTTGTTTTAAATGAAGGCTGAAATCTGCTATTTACTCTGTTACAAAGTGGAACTAATTCAGACTTTCCCCCAAACATTTCTGTTTTCACTAAGCAGGCAGGATTTAAATATCAGCCTTATTTTTTATTGTAATCGTCAATAAACACCAGAGCAGTTCAGAAACTCTGAGCGATGCAGCTCACTTAAGCTCTGGCAACGTAATAAAATCAAACACATTCCAGTATAGGACTGCAGACAGTTCACTTATTTTCCCCAAGCACAGACCCCCACTCCTCCCCCTTTGCTCTCCCAAACTCCTCGATAACTGTTTCTTCAGAGAGAAACATGCTTTGAGCAGCAGACGTGAAATATATTGGACTCCTTTTGCTTACGTGCCTCTCACCGTGCTTACAAAACCAGCAACATAATCATTCTGGCTTTACATTATTGGAGTTCAGAATAAGATCCATGTGATTTTATAATTTTTTTAAATTTACATATCTGTTTTAACCATAAGAGAATGCAGATTAGGGAATACGACACATAGTTCTCCAGCACAACAGATTTTGCTGAAAAGAGGACATTTTTCAATCTGTTTGGAAGAATGATCTTTGGTCTGTTCACTGCAACCTGTAAACTGCAGCACTGTGCCTCTCGCTGGGCCTTTCTTTAGGTTCACTTCAAGTAGCAAAAATATAGATACGTAACAAAACTTCAGTACAAATTTTTGTTATATAAATGAGAAAAAAATATAGCACAAAACTTAAAAGTTGCAAACACACATACTGATGGCACTATAAATATTAGGCATGTCATTGATACTACACATCTTCTGGGAAAGCTTTAGTGCCAAGTTGGGCAATTTAATGTTGTCGAACCCTTTTAGGCAGATTTTAGTTGGCTTCTAACCAGTTCCAGCAAAGACAACTGCCAATGCATTAATTCCCTACCTCATCTCGTATGCAGTGCTGAGCCTATCAGTACTTTCTGTTGCATGTCAATGTAATATCAAACTGCTGGTTCCTTAACATTAGATATGAGCATCAATATTTCATTATTGATACACAGGACAATTCGAGACATTGGGGGGGTGGGAACCAACAACAACAACAACAACAAAAAACCTCAAACAATTGCCTAAAATGTTTCCACTTCGAGAGACACGTTAGCAAAAATATCACTTACCAGATACTTAACTGGAATTGTTATGTGCGCTCAATCCCCAAATGAGAGGAAAAAAAGATTCCATCTGTGTGTAACTTGATTTCTTTCAGATGAGTTATTAATTTGAATGAGTTAAGTACACTCCACTTAATCAGGAAGTGTTTAATCACAAGATCCACTTAATTGGGACATCTCCCACGGAATTAAGATTTAAGTCCAGAGATACTTACAGCAGCGACTGCTGCTTAATGGGGATAGTAATGCTGCTTAATTGGGACACCTTCAGGTGATGCTGGGGTGCTCCTTCTCCTGCCAGCTCTGCCTCTCCTTCCCCATCATCGGGTACACCCAAAACCTGCAGTGATCCTGCCCTACCTGCTTTCTGAGTCCTCGCACCCATCGGGGTAACACCGTACGGCTGCCTCCGCACTATCCCAGGGAAGCAAGACGGGCGTGCGGGAGACAAAGCCTCTTTGCTCATCGCAGCCCAAACCCAAAGCCCTGCAGCCTAACAGCCCCTGGGACTGCTGAGTTTCACTGGGTCTCCTACAAGCTGCCCTGGCTGTGGCTGTGGGTTGAGCTGAAGATCAGCTTCCAGCTGCCCATCCCCAAAGTCATGACATTATGGCATTTTATGCCTTGCAAATCAAGCAGGGAGATGCAATCAGCCCCCAAAATGGATATTGATCCAGTGCAACAGCTGCAAAAATGAGCTGTTCCAATGCTGCACGTGCCAAAAAAACAGAGACCCTCAAAAGTCCCCTGCTCCATCACGCCCAACATACTTCACATATGCAGGGAGCAGCAAAGGGACTAAACCACACTGTGGGCAGGCAGGCATCGACCGCCAGCCAGTGCCCTGTGAAAGTCCCTATTCACAGCCGGGTCCCCTCCGCAGCCCAACTCCCATGTCCCTGTCAGGAAGACTCTGGCACCTTCTTAATTTTGCGGGGCATCGGCTGTGCAGCAGGCTGTGAAGCAATTGCACTGGATGGTGGCAGAAGGGCTGAGCACAATATCCACAATAACACGGAGACGCTTGCTGCCGCGTGGAGCAACAGGCAAAGTCAGCCAAGGCATCCAGGGAGTCTTGGCCACCTTCTTCTCATGGGCATGAGGCTCGCCTGACCAGCCAGAGAAGCCTGAATCTTCAATTTTATAAATGCAATAAACTATCCTGAGGACTGTGCCATAACATTTTATGCATTGATAACTTTTATGCGTTGCTCTGCATAAGTTTTATGCACTCATTAAGGAATTAAGTTGATAAAAAGTGACCAGATACAAAGAGGGAAAAAAGGCCAAAAGGTTTGTGTGGTGAAATAATGTTTAAGGCCAGACTGGAGCGTTTGGAGCTTCAGACAGAGGTAGGCTGAGAGTGCCTTACAGCATTAAAGCAAGTGTGAGTGGGAGGGGCAAAGTACTTAAGGACACACATATTTTACTTATCCAGATATTATCTTCGGTACCATCACGCCCTATATTCACCTCTGTGCTCCTCACACTCCTCAAGATCCCCTCCTGTGATAGGATGACTACATGCTAGGTTGGACACCCGTGCTCAGAAAGACTTGGGCGTTCGGGACGTTTTTCAACCCCGCGAAGTACTCTGATGGCTTTGAGCTGCATTGAGGCTACTGCCCGGCGTTGCCTACAAGAGGGTTGAAGATGCCCCTGGGCCTCCGTGAGTCACATCAAGAGACACGACAACGAGACCGGTGGGGTCCACAGTTCTGGGGATGGGTCCAAATCTGCACTGAAACTCAGGTTCACGTCTCATACAGGCAGAAGGGCAAACGTGAATATTTGTTCACTCTCAAGCCTATCCGGCTTTTGCTTGCGGTGAGGAGGGATCGAAGCTATACGAACCGCTGTAGGCTCCTTCCTCGGAACGCTACCCACTGCTCCTCGGGTGGCCCCGGCACGGGGGGCTCGGCCAAAGCTTTGAAATGCCAATAGGAAAACTCTGCCTGGCTCCCGGAGCGGTTCGCTCCACGTCCGCAGCTACGTCAGGGGGGACTGCTCTGTCCTGGACGGGGGACTTCAGTGACAGCAAAACCTTTTGTCCTCTGTGCGCCCTTCCTGGCTATTGCTCTGCAAAGCAAACCCTTCCTTCCCGTCGTAGGATTTTGAGCTCAGAGCTATTGTTTAAGACAGGTAGGGATGATCAGAACGCAACCCCGTTTTGGCTTGAAAAGTAGAAAAAGAGAGGCGCGACTACCTTTTCCCCCTGCTCTGACAACTGCCTCCAGAAACATAACTTCTTCAAGTATGAGCATCTGCTTCCAGCTTACACAAAACACTGAGTTTTGATCATTCGGTGGATATTTTTTAAATTTATGTAAACGCTCTGGAAATGGGTAAATCCTCATCTAAGAGCTTCCTTATCCATGATTGCTGTGAATATGGCACTGCTATCCCACCTCTATTGGTAAAGATTACCCATGAGTTTTTCAGACACAGCTCCTGCCAGGTTCTCCTGAGCTTCCCTAATTCCCTTCATCTCCCCTGGCTCCCAAAAGCCAGTGTAAATTCACTAGCACTAGTCGTGAGAACACTATTGCAGAGCTGATAGCACTGGCGTGGGGAAAATCCCATTATAAAGTAAGACGCTGTTTAAAGAATCTGTGGATCACTTAGAGCGACGGCTGGAGTCACTGGTATAATTAGTAATAAATAATCATAAGGAAGACAGCTAGCACAAGGAAGTGGAGAGCAGACCCACAGTAAAAACAGAGGCACTTGCCATTAAGCCCTGTGATATATTTTTTTTACTCCACTTTGTGGATTAAAATACATAATTTGTTTTTCCTAATTTGATGTACATTATATCTTCATTATTACAATTTAACTCCTGGGTTAAAATCCTGCCCTTCTTACTTACTCTGATTGACTTCAATGGTCTACAGAATTTGACCGCTTCCAATTAACGCTATCCACTTGGGTTTTTGCTTAGCACTATCATGCACTGTTAATTGTATAATAAAATGACTGTGTTGGGTACATGTGTGAGAAACGGGAAGGGAAAAACTGTATGTGGCAAGAAAACTCTTCTTTGTGAATAAGTACCACAAAATAAAACATACACCTTTAAGCCTCTAAAAATAAGGAAAATGTAACTTGTAATAAATATACATATATGTATATTTACAAAATTACACCTGGCCTCCTGTGATTGTCAGAGCTGAACAGTATCTCAATTACAGCAGTACAATGTGGCTTTTAAAGTGCCTATATATTTGTCTCAAGCAAAAAGGGGAAAGAAGTATTGTCTATTAAGTGTCAAAAGCCTTTTCTTTAACCGCAGAAGGCTTGGACAGACTAAGGAAATATTTCATCTGGAAGAGAAATGCTAAGAACTACCCTTCACGTTATTGGAAAACCTATTATCAAATGCTAAAACCTCTTCTTAAATCCCTGAGTATACACAGCAACAGAGCAGGCTTGGTTCTAAGTATTTAAACCTTTGTTAAGGAAAAGACAACATAAAAAGGGATGCAATCCACCTGCTAATTAGAAACTTTATTTGCCGAGATACTGTTCATTTGAGCTTTTTAGAACATTTCGTTCTCTTTGTACTTTCAAAATGAGACTACATTTTACTTACGGGGAAATGCAGTTGACTTTTACTCCTCTGTCAATCCACTCGGTTCCTAATGTCTGTGTTAATTTTACGACCCCGGCTTTTGAGGCATTGTACGCCAACTGCTTCTGCGGGTGTGGGACTAGAAGGGATTCAGAAATAAAAAATTATTTATTCTCCACAAACGAAGATAGCTTAGGTACTACATGGACAATTCCCTGCATTGAGATGAACTGTTTGCCATTTTCCCTGATAGTAGGTAGGGAGCAACAAGAATTTAACCACCCACAACACAAAAGTCTAAATCTCTATTTTGCCATCTAACATTTTTGCCGCAGCAGCTGGGCTAGTGGAAAAAAAATGGAGGGGAAAAAAAAGAAGAAATAAAGAAATTTAAAAGGTTCCATATTTGGGCAAAGCCAAAACCAATGTATTAAACATACATATGCAATATTTGACTAGTACCAAGAGAGATAAATAATCATATATAGACATGCACATTCACATATTATACACATATGTAAGTTTATATACAAAATACCTGCACGCTGTAGTACTAATAAAATATAGTATAGCATAATACAATATAGCATAATATAATATAATATGTGATATAAGTGCATAATAGATTTTATATAACATATTATATTATATATAGCTTCTTGGAACAAATTATTCTCCTTAATTTTTAAATTACCCATAGTCTGAACAAACACATCCTATTATCTAATCAGTGTTTGTGTGGATGTGAGCACAGGTGCGTCCCAAAAATTCAGAACACCCACCACTTTCAAAATCTGAAGCTTTTGAAAATGTTTCAGAGATGTCACATGTCAGTCAGAGAGGGAAAATGATCGGCTTGCTAATTACAATGTTCAAGCTCGTTAGTGCTGTGTGCTCGGGTGGCTCTGCCCCTCTACCAGCTCGCACGCTTGCAGTCTTCCCAGGAAAGCTACTTAAGGACAAATCCCCAGTGGGTGCAAAGTGCTTTAAACCCACGGGAGTCAAACCAAGTCGGTCCAGCTGTTGGGATTTACACCCACAAAGGGTCTCTCCTTGGACTTTTCTGCCTGCCGTTATGACTTCATTAAACAAATCCAGTGCAAAGCGCTGATCCATAATTAGCACCGTATCGGTACTGAGCGGCACTGAGTTGCTGGCTCTTTCGCGGAGGGAGAGTGGGGAAAATCAGTGCTAAATATCAGTAATCACAAAGGCAAGCAATTGTAGCTTGCAGGGTTAGGTAACGCTGAACCCTGGGAGAAAGCGAATCGCCGCGTTCGTGTAAGGTACAGCAGGCAAACTCCACAGCATTTTGATAAAAGCACGTAAGCGGCACTGGTAGATGGCATTAAATTGGTCTTAATTTATTAAGTTAAGCTGGTGCATCAGTTCTAGATCGCCGCCATCCATGGAATCCCAACATATCCACTCTTGCTTTTATTGACTAAAACCATTGGTTTTGACTATGTCAATTTAAAGGGCGAAAAGAAGATGATAACAAATTAAGTTATCCAAACTCTGAAAGAGCCAAAAGCCCTGCTGCAAATTACCGAGCATGTGAACAAGGACCTTTGCCTTGAACATAGATGTCTGTGAGTAGATTTAAAGCACACACATGATGGGAGCAACAATTAGCGCGTTTTTTTTCTGCACGTGCTGAAGGTTTGGTCAGAATTCAGAGGCCTTTTGCTTGCTACAATGAGCATTTCACACCACGGCCCCCCTCTGCCAGCATTTATTCTGCACTCATTTTTTGTTCAATATGAAATAATTTGCATTTTGACCAGCAGAACCGCTTTGTCCTCTGCGTGTGCCTGTTGCCCCCCAGACGCAGCGCACCATGCGGGCTCTTGAAAAGATACGGAACATAATTTCTTGATTAATTGCCATGCATCGGCTCCAAGTTACATACAACTTCGGTAGTTAACCTCGTAACCTCCCAAAAGCAGTTCTTTGCTAAACTTTCCAAACATGTCTGTTTGTGATAAATCATTCGGCGTTTGCTAAGAGGATAAGAGTTTTGGCACCGGCTCCGCACCTCTAGCACAGGTGGGTGAGAACAGCAAGCTGCTGCAAGCTATCGGAATCAGCTTTCCGATTTGGGGTGGGTGCTGAGATGGGGTTTTCAAAAGTCCTTCTGTGTAAATGCTTTTGTCTCCCTAAGAATATCTAAGGAAGGTTATTCAGAAGATGAAATTTCCCCCTCCTGAGACACTTGGCCCATCTCTACTGGAAGAGCTAAGAAGAAGCCGACGGGCGCTGTGAAGCTCTGGCGCTGGGTGGGCTTTCTGCGGCTGAGCAACCCACACTGCCTCCTCTCCCCTTACCTACGGTGGTCCCTTATAGGCAGAAGAGCAAATCCGCAACCCTTCAAACTCATAGAAAATGGGGCTAGAGCTTGTAAATAAAACTGTGCCTCCAGCAGTGTCACCGAAAAAATCTGAATTTGTAAGGCTTCTGGGAAGTGAGGACGCTCATTCCTGTTTCAGACAGAGAGGATGGGAGGAAAGCAGATAAAAATGCTGCCAACATCAGCTGCATTACATTTTAAACACCTGACACTATGTTTTTTGCAACCCTGTTCAGTGCATAAGGCTTCTAGCCTGACTTGGAAGCAGCCATGTAATGTCAATGAGAGGTGCGCACAGATAGAGAAGACCAGACCACTTACCACTAAAGATATTCACTGCAAAAATTACAGATCTGAGTTACACCTGTGCAAATCGCAGAGCCGCAGCAGCCTCGTCTCCGCTGCTGAAGCGTACGTCTGGAATAATTCCAGTGAAATACCAGAATCAAAATGCACATATGCAAAATGTATGCAGATTATCTTCAATTAATTAAAACTGATTCTGAGCAGTGTATCTGGAAAAATCACAAACAAAAAACTCCCTATCCTGCTAAGTGTCTCCTCATTTTCCTCTATCTCCGAGGAAGGACTCAACCTACCAAAAAAAAAAAAAATATCCCCTAACTATTTCTAGAAACATTTCATACTATGCCAGTTGGCCAACATACTTAAATAACCAACCAACCAACATATTTATTTAACATTCAGCAGATGGACATGATATGAACATCGTGGTTTTCAGTCGTAGTTTTATAACTACTAGATTTTTTCAATGCCAAGATTCAAACAGGTTCAGAAGGTAAACACATCTCTTCATCTCTTAACTTCTGGCCTAGCATGCATTGACTTTCAATGACATTTAAATGCATCTTGCAACAACCCTTCCAGGTTGCACTCAGGGTTGCTTTCCAGTGTTTGTTCCTGCCCCAGGGCCGATACCACCCCTCAAACTTGATCCCCACATGGGTCTCGGTGGACTTGGCATGGCAGCCAAGGAGGTGCAGCCCCGAGCTGGGGCTGGGATGGGCGCCGTGGTGGAACGGCGTTACCTCCTGGCTCAGCAGAGCTGTGCCAGGGCCTGATGGAGAAGCTGGGAAATAGTTCTCCTCAGGCAGTGGAGAGCACTTCTGGGCTGCAAGAGCAAGGCTGGGAGCAGCGTGCCACACCAGCAGACCCTCAGCTGGTGCCAGTTTCCAGAGCTTCATAACTTTCCCTAGGGTGGAATACTCCCTACTAAATTTTGCTTTGCGACTACGATGTGGACGGTGACAGCCCAAGCCCAGACCAGAACCCCACTGTGCAGGGCAGAGCACAAAAGTAATAATAATAAAAAAAAAAGCCTTGGACATTTGAAATTTAAGGCTTTACACTCTTTTCAAAACTATTTTTCTTTGGGAGCTTTTGTAAGTCTACAAAGCTGGGGCGGAGGGATGGTGCCTGTGTTAAGCATAAGTGAAACAGCTGGTAAAGACACTTGAAAAAAAAGATTAACAACAACATTATAAATGCATTTTTGAAGAAACATTTAAAGTTACTGTGCAATAAACTGAGCAGAATGTCACAGAATGTCAAACTGGGCACAGTAAAAATAAATGTTATTCCCAAGGAAAATAAAAGCACTGCATATTTATGTAACATTCAGCAGATGGACATGATATTAATACAGGGGTTTTCAGTTGTACTTTTATAGCTACTAGATTTTCTTGCCTAACTTGGCAACCCAAGGCACCATTTGATTTTTGGATTCGGACAATACTGCAACAGATGTCCAGACCAATAAAATAAATTCCTAAAGGGCTATGCTTAATTTGTGTAATTGATCAATTTTTGTTACATGGGCCTCAGTTCACCAGCATGTAACTGCCTTCCAGATTAGCTCAGCAGTAGGGATTTCATTCCATATGTTCCAATGGTTTATTGGCGCTTTTGACGACACTGCTGATTCAGCAGCGTTGGTGGAGACACCTGTTGGCAACGATAATGAAATAAAACCCGCGGGTACCGGGGTGAAAACCATCACGAAAGCTTTTGGGTGGCTTGTAAACATGACGGGGGCACAGCTTCCCGCACTCAAACGCCTTTGCCTGAAATTACTGGGGAGTGCACCGGCCCCTCTCCTGTGCCATCAGAGCATCGGAGTCAGAGGAGGTGACCCCGCCTCTTCTATAAAAAGTAATAAGTGCTCTAAAACATAGAGAACAGATAAATGTTGAAAAATGGTATCAATAAAAATTTTGTAGTACATTTCCTCTAATACAAAATGTCAGTGATTTACTCCTTCCCAATACAGGTTTAATTGATTCAAATAGCATCGGTAGTAATTAAAATATGGATTCTGAAGCACAACTGTTAGCTCTCATCACTCACCTATTAAACTTGCCATAGATGCTGTGTTAATTATCTTCCCATATCCTTGATTCAGCATAATGCGGCCTGCAGCCTGTGACAGAAATTAAAGGGAAGACCAGTGACCCTTTTTGTGATTGTGCTAATAATGACATGATAATAAATTAGTCTTCACTTTTCAGAAGAGTTTATGTGCTAACACATTTTTTTTAAGCACTTGATATAAAAACTTGGTATAAAAATGGCTGATGTAGGAAAAATCCCATTGCCATTTCAGACCCTTTTCACTTTCGGCAATATTTTTTCAAAATAATGGCTAATGTTGGGAATGGCCCCCCCACAGCCTTCTGGTTTTCAGGATGTGTCAAATGTGTCCGATGCGTCTGGATGTGTCCGAAAAATCTGGTCATTCTTAAATGCCTGGGCTTGGGCAGCCTATGAGGACCAGCTGCTTTTGACAATATTGACCAAAATCTGTAACTGATATAAAGCAAATCGCTCCCTAACTCCACCAAAACTAGGCTCAATTTTATTGCGATAACTAGTAATAAATTGTTATTAAATCTTGGTAAAGTAAACGCTTAGAAAATTGTTACCCATTTGCAAAACTAACCAGTACAGCATTTCACACTTACTTGGCAGCACAAAAATAATCCTCGTAAATTAACATTAAAAGTTTTGTCCCATTCCTCTAGGGAAGTATCTTCGCTTGCAGAGTTCATATTGATTCCCGCGTTGTTGCACGCAATGTGAACTGTGCCCCAGCGAGCTACGATCGTATCCACAATCCTTTGCACATCCTCGGGTTTGCTTACATCTGCTGCGAGGGCAACGCTTTTAATCCCTGCATTAAAATAAGAGTGATGAAGTTGGTACAGGCATTCATAGGGAAAGAAAAAAAATCTATTTTACGATGATTTATTAATTCATATCTCTATTGTGTTTTACACATATATGTGCCACCTTAAGTCATCGCTCCACAGATTGCAGCAAAATAGGTGCTTGTTATAGTGACACTGCTATCAAAGTTGCTAGCTAACTGGTGCGAGGTTTGCTTGTGGGAGGCAAACAGCAGCCCGAGGGAAGAGTGGAACCTGCCACTCCGGCAGGACGAAGCTGTGAACACTGCACCATCTTCTGTCCAAACCCTTAACTGCACTTCCACAGCCAGCATCACTCGTGGGTGGGTGCTCAGGAACAAAGTAGAGCAAAGGACTCTTTCATTTGCTCAGATGTAGATGGTGTTTATGCCAGTTCTCCCCCAAGATGCTACAGAAATTAAACCAATTTGTCCAAAAAGCGCTCGCTGGATTGAACTACAGCACCCGGACAGCTGGGAGCCTCAGACACAACCAAACCAGTTTTAGGTAGGAGCTAACTGGGAATACCTGCAGGGTCACAGGTATGGTAGTCACGGTGCCTGGCCTTATTTGTCACAAATCACACTACCAGAATAACACAAACATTCAGAAGTTAAGAGATTTACTGGATTTGAAACATGCGATGGTTGCGCTTTTTTTCCTAGAAAAACCCAGGCATTGACTTTTGCACCAGTGCTGATCTGTAAATATCTTCATTTAATTTACTACCAAAATCAGCTTTAAATAGCCTTACTATTAAACAAAATAAGCAACCTGCTGAGGCACCTGATGCCAATGGGATTATACCCACCCTGAAAGTTCAACAAGGCTACACCAGTAAGGGCTGTGATGAAATGGATCTTAACACACACGGATGGAGGCAGCCGCTGGGGTTGGACCATAGATCAGCAGTCTGCAAGCAAACAGTGCCCAGGGAGGAAGTTACAGCTCTTAAAGCAAGATTTTTTACTTCTATTTAAGTGGAAAATGTATTCCCTATTGGTCCCCCTTTTAGATCATTCTAATAAAAAATTTAAAAGAAGCCTTAAGCCTATCCTAGAAGAACAGGAGAAGACTCTCCCAAAATGAAACTTTGAGGCCGAGGCTTCCATGAAAGCAAGGCAAAGCAACAATTGCCCAGTGATGTTTGAAGAAGATGACAGGAAAGAGGCTTTTGGATGGAGAAGCTTCCCTTGATGTCCACTGCCTCCAGGATCCTGCCGGAGCACACACCCCGAGGCGATGGTGCTCCCCACACCGGGCCATGGGACCTCATGTCCCCTCCGGCCTTCAGCTCTGCCATGGTCCCCTTGCTCTCCATGGCAGAGAAAAGGGCAGACCCATAATGCAGCCACCTCCAAAAATGAAAGCGTATTCTCCTACAAAACAAGACCTTTTATTTTATCACAGGTTTTTATGCTAAATACACTGAAAGAATAAGAATAACCAGACAGCCCCCGTTGCTCCTCCTAATTGTTATCAAGACACGTAACGTACAGGGAGCTGCTGCAATCTTTCTTATTCAATTTACAGGCAAAATGGGTGCGTGTTACCAATGGTAACAGAATGAGGCTCTTCACCTGCCCTCCAACTCTCACCTCATTTATGGCTTCATCTTATACAATAGTTCATAAAAACAGCACAAAAGGCGCCACGCGTGAGTATCTAGCGAAGAAGCAGTGAAGGCACGCACACTTCAAACCAGAGTCCCACACTTGACCTTAATCAATTCAGCTGATATCCCCGCACTCCGAGAGAGGAATAAAACTCCACTCTCTGTCTCTCCACTGTCCCCCCAAATCATCCGTTAAAAATAATAAATAAACTATGAAAAGATAGCTTAAAATCTGTAGGCCCAAGCAGAGGTAAGAAACCCAACACACGACCGTGCTGCTACATGCTTGATGGTGCCAGTGCAGCTCTACGGTCCTCAGTTTAGTTCTGTGGTGCTCATGGAGGCAGTTTGTGATGAGAGGGGCAGGAGAGGAGCCCAGTGGCTCCGTGCTGGAGAGACATCAACGCACCGAATTTGCCCGAGGTGCCCCTTTAGGGGACGTGAAGATGGCCCCCCCTGCCACGAGCTTCATCTCTGGTCTCTCAGTATAAATGGAAGTCATATGTTGCATATAGACAAGAAGATCAGAAGTGACATTGTGGGGAAGGCATTTGCATAGTTTACAGTGAAAATGCACATTCTAAAAATCCCATCAGACTAATTCTTCCCTTAAGGTACAGGCAGCAATTCCCCCTGAAGACAGAGGGGTATGTAGTGGAAGGTAACCCTTAGGATTTTTTGGTTATGTTTCATCATTTTTGGTTCTTCTGTCAGGATCCATTAGCAACTGTTGAAAAGGTATTCATGTAGGATCTAAAAACAAAGACCCCTGTAGCCAAGGGACATACACCCGAGCTGTCTAACAAAGCTAAAACTGAGATCAGAGAGGTTCTGATGTTTAAAACTCATCATGAAATGATGGCACCATCCCAAAAGACAGTAAAGGGCTCCTTGGTATAAGAAGCAAAGCAAGTTTAAGAAAGCTAAGCAAAATGTTTTGAAAAAGTATGAGTATGGGAATGACTTGGGGCACTGCGTTTCCAACTTTGAGTAAGAGATCCACAACCAAAGAACGGAGGGGTGGGGGGGATCACAGCTTCTTTGTGCTTATCATAGCAGGAAAAATATGTATTAATACTACGATTGCTTCCATTTACTCATGTGAATATTTTGAGAGTAAAGCTAGCTGAACCTTTTTGTCAAAATTTATTTCCAACAGAGTACGTTACTTCTTTGAAGCCAAAATGTTTCATGGAAACATATTGATTTCAACAAAAGTTTTCAAGGGAAAGCTTCTGAGGTCCAGGCTAGACTCTCTCGTTACCTCTGGAGAGAAAGAGATTGAAAACCTGACCTTTTCACATCCTTTCCAAAATTGGGCATTTGGATATAATTCCCTTTCACAAAAGCATTACAAGGTTTGGGTTTTGTTCCAACAAGGAATGACAATAAATTTGAAACCTCAAAAACCGCCATGAGCTGGAATAGATGTGCCCTGACCAGCAGCACTGGTCAAGTTGATAGAGAATATTTGACCTCAGAGGATAAAGATGTGTCAAGACTGAGAAGCGAGATTTTCTTTACTTTAGACGGCATTAATATTTGCTATGCTTCATGACCTCTCCGACTGCATTTTGTAACAACCCCCCCCCACCTCCTCTGGGCTTGCAGCCCACCGGTGAAGGAGCAGAGATGTAGGGCAGCCATTGAAGGATGGATGATCAAACTCCTACTGAAAATGCCCTGGAGATAAGTTAAGTTAGTTTTCAAATAGGCTCTTGGCATCCAAAGTCTCACGGCTCTATCAAGTAGCCCATTTCTATCTGAATAGCTCTACTTGATATGCAGGATGTCACTGTGAAAAAATGTCCAAAAGGCAAGTTAACTTGTAGGGCACAGCTACTTTGTGCCAAGACCATATGGCTTTAGTGCATAAGAAAATGAAAAGCTTCAGGGAAGGAGGGACTGGATGACTCAAGAATTTGTAATAGGAGCTGGACACTTACTTTTCTAGGTCATTACCTGGGATCAGACCAGCAATCAAAGCTTTAACCATTACACTGACGCTCCGTGTAAAGTGTCTCCTGCTTACTAGAGCTGGGATCCTACAGGCTGAGACTTCTTGTTTGAGATGTTCTCTGAGGAGGCTCAGGACGGTATGAAAACCAGAACTGAGCCATTCCTCGCCCCTTCCTCGGGAAGCTGATTGAGACTGGGTGATAGAAATACATCTGCAGGGGCTGGGTTTGCTGGCGAATATGGTTTCCAGTGGCTCAATCCCTTTCTGAAGTCAGAGCAGAAATAAATACTGGTGACTTTATCCAAACGGGAATGTGAAAATTTCCTGGGTAAAGCTCCGTCTTCAGAGGCAATGAAGTACTGAACTCAGAAGAAGGCTCGGCTGTAATCTCACAAAAGGAATTTCAAAATGAGTAACACTTCCTTTCTTTTCTCATTAAAATTATATTTCTAGTTTTCTTTTTCCCCTTTGCAATTGCAGTTTAGCATGACTCTAGGGGGAAATTTGATTTTATGTTACATTTTCTGTTTTTACTGCTAAAATAGAAGTGGCTTGCAGAAGATTTTACCTCTTATTTGGGATTTTAGTTACTATGTCTATTAGTATTTTGTTCCTATATCTGACCTTGCATGCATGTTTGAAAGAGCTATAGCTGAGGGTTTAAAAAATGACTTTGCATCAATTTGAGAGCACAATGAGATATTTAGGCCGACAATACCTCTACCCTGGTTTGGGGTTTTGTCTTCACAGTCCAGACATCAGGTACTGAAGAGGTGCCAGGGAGGGGGTATGTGCTAACGAGTTTGTAGGCCGTGTCTGTTGTGCATCTTCAGTGAAGCCTGAGGTGCCTTGGCTGTTGCATGATTTACTCCGAGGAACACCATCTCTGTTTGTTCAATGCAAGTTACACACATCTCGTTTGTGAGAGGTGGCCCTTCTCTGTCCCTGTCAGTCACGGCTCGCGGCTGTGTTTCCTTTGGGCACTCTTGGCAAGGAATTTTGTTTGGATCACTTTGCCTATCTGTTTGAGTTTATATTGATAAATAACTCTTGCAGGTGATGTGATATCGACGACTGTTTGCTGAGACAATGCTGACAACCAGCCTGGGCAGGAGAAGCTTTGTGACCAGGGCATGTATTTGCTGTTTGAAAATCCCCTGCTCTAACCTATTCCCCATCAGGGCTGGATAGAAGATAATTGCACTGCAGAGAAAGGGTCAAGTTTGAACAAGGAAAGCAGCCCGTTACAGCACTCATCACCGGGTTGTGTAGAGCAGGACCTGTAGGTCGGTCCCATGCTTACCTTTGAGGCTGAGCTCACACACCACTGCTTCTGCCTTTGCAAGGACCAGATCCACAACGGCTACTTTGGCACCGGCTTCCCCCAGCGCGTGAGCAAAGGCTCTTCCAATTCCCTGCCCTCCGCCTGTGACGTAGGCCACCTTGCCATCCAAACGCAGACGATCAAGGATGCGGCGCCTGTTATAACCCCAGAAGACGTCATCCCTCACCACTTCTTTCTAAAACAAAACCAAATATACATTGCGCAAGAAGGTGCAAAGCTCAGTAAGCAACAGCTATGAAGGACTCTGCCTGTGAGAATGAGGTGGGAGCACAAACAGGCGTCCGTGTCTTCCTGGCTCATTGTTTAATACAAAAGGTATGACTAATTCAAGCCAAAAAGCACCCATATCCCTACAGATATTAATCTCAATAGAAGCACTAAGGTGCAAGACGATGGAGCAGAAGGGCTGTGGTTTGGGGAGATGCACCCACCACTCCACTTTGATGAGTTGGGTATGGCATTTCCTGACCTGGCTTCCCATGGAAGATGGGTCAGGTACCATGTCTTAAAAGATGACTGATTAAGTCTTCCAGTTATTTCACCCTCAGGACCCAATCCTGCTGTCAGACTCGGCTGGCTCCAGGAAGGCACGGAGGCTAAGAACAACTTTCCAAAGGCAGGATTTGGCTCAAGTGGAGTGCAATCAAAATATCTTCACAAGGCTGGTGCGCAAATAAAGGTATCAGCCAATAACTTAAACCAAGCTGTCATCTGATCAGCTGCCATACATCATTTCCCCCTGACTGGAATCAAAATGGAAAATACAAGATGTTTAAAATATTGAGTTTGAAATGCCAGGAATTACCAGTGAGTGTAGCTTTGGGAGCACTCAGAAGCTGCAAAACAATCAGGACTTTTGGGACTGGATTTACCGAGTTAAGCCATTATGATTCCAGATGGGAATTTCATAAAAGCTGGATGATGCCCACAACATAAAATGGAGAAAGACAAAAGCACCATTTTTCTACAGGACAAGCAAAATCTAAGGCCATGAAAATATTCAGCTCAGAGACCATAGGAGGACATCATGTGCTGCTTTTGAGCAAAAAAACCAGCTATTTCAGAAACGCTGCACTGGTTCCTTACGGCTGGGCCCCGGCTCCGTCTGCCCACACCCCCCTGCACGGCGAGGACCGGAGAGCACCGGGCACAGACAGCCGGCCAGCAGCACACCAGCGCTCCAGGGATTTATCACGGCACCAGTGTGGCTGACCCAAGAGACTTTGCAAGGAATCAGCATTTAATAGCTTTAGCATAACCCTGGACTAGTGAGGCTAATACGTGCCAAGCCCTACGCTGGTAAGTCCATGCTGCACAGCACCACGGCATGACAGAATATGAGTTGGGGCTCTTGTCACCAAACCCCTGGTGATTATTTTGTCATTGTCCTCAGCAAAGTCAAAATTTTCCCAGAAGTGCACCCAGAGAAGAAATACACACCTTGGATTCAAACACTGTATCTGGAAGTGCAGGGCTCCTTCGAATGATGGTCAGTCCATTCTGCACAGGTAAAATTATCTGCAAATATAACGCATACACACACAGTTCTCAGCTGCTTTGTACCTGGTTTTCTATCACTCAGATTCCACTGACATGAAGGCTAGTCCTTCCTTCCTTAAGTCACAGTAGCTCTTCTCTTACTCCTATTCTTTAGCTGAAATTCCTTCCAACACAAATATGTCAGGCATTTGTATTTGCTCACATTCCTCTTCCAAACTCATGGCTTCCAAAAATGCCAGAAAAAAAAAATGCAATTTTGTCTCTCCATTTTCTAAATCAGTGCCAGCTGCTGAGGTTTCTGGGTTTCCACTGCCTGGCTAATGCTGTCATGAGGATATTCCAGTCTTATTCTTGGAGCTCAACACACCATAAGAGCAACACTTTGGTGTTCTTCAGCTTTTGCCGGAACATCTCTCCTGCACCCATAGATAAACGTCAGTGGGGTTTGCCACCTACCTTCTCTGATACCATTATCACACTTTAGTGAAAGCTGCACTCAGTGCTGGAGATTCAACACCTATATCAGACTGTTAGAACATCAGACGGGAAACCCCATGCTACCTGCATGTACTGAAGGGCTAACAGTAAGATTCAGGGAATGGAAAATTGTCGTTAATTTTCCCCTCTTCCAGACAGAAAAGCTGTTGATCCTGGTAAATTAGCTGCTAGTTGTGTTGATGATAGAATACATACAGAATCACAGGAGGCACCTCCAGAGGCCACTTGATCTGCAGATAGACGAGGAGCACAGGGCTACGAGGTGCACACCAAAACCCTCCGGGCATGAACCTCCCCCCGGTGCCGCGGTGAGCTATGGTGGGGAGGGGGTGGGTGGCTGGGTGGGAGAAGGTGCCTGGGACGGCGGTGGCAGACCTCACCTGTCCCACTGTGGGACCAGCCTCAGTGCAGAAGGGCAGGCGGGGATCCGGCCGTCCTCGGTGGCTCCCCCCAGGCACAGCAGCCCCTCGGCCACCCCAGCACAGCCGTGGCACGAGAGCAAATTTTGCAGGCTGGTGGCTACTGCCCTGGGTAGCATCATTCATGCCTGGTGGCTACTGCCCTGGGTAGCATCATTCATGCCTGCTGTTAAAGCCCTGGAGGAGAAGTGTCTAATTTTGCCTGTAGAACCACAACATATTGTTTATGCATTCTATTACTACTTTTTTTTTTTTTTTTTTTTTGTCCTGCTGAAGTAGGACTTTATTGACTCCTGTTGTGCTGGTGATGCCCTACAGCCTCCAGAGCCTTTAAAGCAGAGCGGCGGTTCCTTGGTTGTGCTGTAGAGCTGATTAGTCACTCTTAAGTGCTCCACTTTTATCTTGCCGTTAACGCTCTATATTATGTAGACAGAGAGTAGGGACCATTTCTGAATATAGAAACTCATACATAGAGCTCAAGTGAGGTGAATTATGATAAAATTTGAGTTCATTTTAGGTCCTCTGGATAATGGCACCAACAAAAGAAACATTTTAAAGAGTTCTTTGCAAAATCCATAGCTACAGTATGACAGGCACCTTAACCAATTGCATTGCACTAACCTGCTCAACATGAGGATCTGAATTAATCACTGTATTTAATTTTCTGACAGCTAGTACATTTTCATCAGATATGTTCTCCAGGTAGACTTGTCCTTTCATGAGTGTATTCTCTACACAGATCACTGCATCCATTCTCAGCAAGTGGTTATCCATGACAAAGCGGTAGTAGTTAACAGCGTTCCTTTGATCAGCATCAATAAAGACTATATCAAAGTGCTCATCCTCAGCATGTAATGCCTGGAAAAAAAATTATGTTGGAGAAAACACTAATTATTTACCTGAAAATGTAAAGTCTTGCCATTCAAATGTTCTTTATATAAAACCCAAACCAGAGGGAACCCTGTTCTTTTAAGGTAACGTTGCTGGAATTACTTGGGGAGATCTTGGGAGTTTTCCATGCTTTGCAAACAATTCTTCAGCAACGCTGGTGCCCCAAACTCTGAAACCCTCAAAGAAAATCAGGCTATAAAAGGTGATGGCTCATCCTAGCTTGTGGTGTTGAGAGTCACAGCAGAAACGTCTGCATACCTAGAGTCAAAGCGAATTAATCCATCAGGGTGAGGGAGAGGACTGGCATCAAACCCAGCAGCTGAGGTGCTGCAATATGTTATCTCTTCTCAAAAGAGTAACTATTAACAAATTGAAGAGTGGCAATTATATCAGTCTGGGAAAAAAGAGGTATAAGGCTGATCCTGGGAATTGCAAACTAGTGAGTCCCACTTTAGTAGCAGGAAAATGGTTGAAATCCCAATTAATAATAGAATTATGAAGCACATAAAAGAACAGGTCATGATAGAGATAAAGCAGCACAGCTCCTGTGAAGGAAAATGATGTTTCTTTAATCTAAAAAAATGCTTTGGATGGCTCAGCAACAGAGAGGATAAAAGAGAACTGGCTGCTATCATCTAATTGGATTTTCAGAAATGTGGCACACCTTCTCTCCAAGCAGGCTGCTGATGATAATGTATAAAAGTGTTGATGGATGACCAGATGGGAGCCTTTACAGCCTTCTCCTGTGGCAGTTAATGCACTCGCTGCCCAAGAGGCTGCTATGGAATATTTCAGATTCCATCTGGGACTATTTAACTGCATCTGTGTGCGTTGCAATGAAACAACGGCTCATCCACCTATCTCGGCAAGCAGAAATGCTTTCAAGTCTTGGCATTTCGAGCGAAAAGAGAAACAATTATGTTTTCCAGAACTCACTGTTTCTACCACAACTTTTAACAGTACTTCTTGCGTCCAGATTTCCCTTTTGTGTTTGGAGACATTGTGCACAATGAGTGATGAGCGATCCCCTGAGATGTACGAGGGAAAGCATCAACAACAAATGGCAACAGAATGTGAAAAACTAATTTGTTTTCGGGAGTGAGGTTGATGGCTCCCAAACAGATTTCAGGAGCCTTTCTGAAGCAGGGAGTGCGTCATTCAGACGAGGAAATAGCGGGAAGTGGATCATTGAAGCTCTGAATTACTCTATTGTGCAAACTGGTGTCATTGTGAGCTTGTTAGTGGTTAAGAAATCAAGCCTGCCTGAGAGCCTGGATAGTCACACTTAATTGCAGATGCTTGATAGCACAGAAGCTCTGCCAAAAGCATTCATGAGTTCACATTTTGGACACCTTTTGATACTACACTATAATGAAAGAAGACCTTAAGGCCAAATATATGCTGGTTTATAATGAATGTAGCAGAAACTGGGACATCTGGTTTCCTGGGATTCATCTTTTCATTTCATGGTCAGTGAGAAACTTTTGCCCTGGTTCCTTCTTGAGCTGTACTGGGGGAAAGCAGCAGGAATATTTTTGCTACTGTGGAAGGGCATCTTTGCAACTCGGCCAGTCTGTCCAATGTAGATACTTCAGGAAGGGTCAGAAGATGAAAGCTGGGAGCAGGAGTCCATCAGGAAGAGAGATTAGAGGTCTCATTCCCCAGAGAGAAAAGCCAAAGACAAATTCAAGTAATTATCATGACTTATCGCTACTTTCTGACTTGTAACCTTCCTGGGCCGAGGAGGTGGGGGGCAGACATTCAGAAGCAGATGTGGCCATCTCTGAACATATGTTACTACTGCTCCGTGGTATGGCTCCCTAATGAAAAAGAATCTCACTTTTATGCATTGACTTCATTAGGTCCATATGGAGTTGTGTAGCTCTTTGGATATTAGCTGGACTTCTCATTTCAGCCCTCTTTCTGTACTGTCTACCTGCTGACAGCTTGCATCCTTCTTATCTATCTTCTGATACAGATAAACCACCTTTTAACTTCACAGCTTTCATCCCAGGAGAGTGCCTGCATTGTACGTGTATCCAGCACACGGCTGTCTTGTCCTTGCACTGCCTGGGCGTGCAAGGCCACCGTTTGGATGGCATTTCTCTCCTGCCAGTTCTTCAAGTCCTGAATGGCCAGCCATGAAGCTCACTTGGAAACCTTTCATTTCTTCCAGATACTTAATACCAGGCACCTATATGGAAACGCCTGCATCACTACCCTGGAGTTCGTACGAGGACCCTGCCATCATTTGAGCTTCTTGTTTCCACAGCTTCAAGACTGCTGTTGGGTTTTCCATATTTAGCTGCAAACAGCTCCAGGTGTATAACGGCAATCCATGAAATTCCTTGAACCAGCTTTGCCTTCAGAGCAGCCTCTACACAAGAGGTAACAGCAGATAATGGGAAAGCGCTCCATTCCCTTGAGTTCCTTGCCTAGCGGAGAGTGGGTCACCCAGACATGTGGTCATCATGGCCTGGGTAGCACACTGGAGAAGGTTTCCTCACTGCCAGCACTTGCTGCTGAACCAAGACAGCCAGAAAGAAAAAATGTCGCTCTGCTGGTAGCTTTGACCGTGGAGATGAACACTGGAAATATGAGTGCAGTGATGGAGAAAAGACCTCAGGGCTGTCCCTCTCAAAATGGATGAGGGGGTTTAAGAGGAGGGATTGACCACCCTTGTCCTCTCAGAGCAGACTGGGCCAGGCCTTGCCTAGGACCTCACAGCACGTTGGAGATGCCTTTGTCCTTTGCTAGGAGAGAGGCAGAGCCCAAACGTCTCCAACTGTGAGGAAAGCTGAGATCCAGAAGGAAATAATCTGCCTGAAAAATATCCTGCTGAAACTAATTTCCTGAATGTTTACAGTGCAATCCCTGCTCCTTGCTACAGAGGCATCCTAGACGGTAACAGATGGCAACAAGAAGTGTCTTAATTCAGAGCAAACTTGGCTAAAATTAATGCTTTTGCTTACAGTGAGTCATTAACTTCCTTTTGGATTAAAAAAGAAAAAAAAAAAGAATTTGTAGCACTGCATTCCATAGAGGAGATGCATTGAAAGCGAGCATGAGAAAGGGCACAGCAACACTGTTGATGGATACGTCAGAAGATCAGGGAGAGGACATCCTGAATGAAAACATGAATGAATCTTCTGCCAAAGCTCAGAGAAAACCTGATTGGAGTCCTGATCAGAGGCAACACTCTCTCATCAGTCACATACAAACTCAGTCAGAAAAAAATGACTGTCCAGTTCCTTTGATATGGATCATACAGTCAGCATATTTGTAATAAAGATGTACTCAAAACTTATTACCTTCCCTATGCCTTGTTCTTGACCTAAATGTAATAGCAATCCATCCTTAGGGTACACGGAATACATGAAAAAGTACAGCTTCCTTTTAAAACACCATTAGAATATTTTACTGTATGTGGACATACACTCTTGTTACTCCTAAATGCTATTCTATTGAGTACAGTTTATATTCACCGGCAAAGCTAAATCTCTAGGGAAGCTAGAGAGGGAATGCAATTTCTAGTAATAACAGCTCACAACAGTGAATACTATCCACTTATCCCCACAATTTCCAGCTATTTTGGACTCCTTTCTGAATTAACCTTTCATATCAAAAGGAGCAATTCTGCACACTAGAGACTCCGACACAATTTCATGCATAATTTATTCACTCAGTTCAACATTAAACGCAGAGTCCTTGACTTTGTCAAGGTGGATTCTGTTGGCAGACTTCACAAGCAGCAAAACAGGAGAAATGAGATCTGCAGCTCAACCTCTTCACCTATTCTGTCTGGTAAAAGGAGGGAAAAAAGAAAAAAGAAAACCCCGACATGCTTGCACAATGCCCTGCAATCAGCAGAATCTGCTGCAAACACGGTGTTATTTTTTGTGTTGCATTTTCGATTTTAAAATGGAAGGATCAAAATCCTGGATAGGAATAATTTCCTAGTAGTTTGCATTCCCTCCGAACTCAATCCTGCATCCATTGTTCAACCAAAAATCCACTGGGAATTAAAGGAAGCTCTTTGTGCAGGATCAGGCCTCTTGCTCACAGCTGATGTATGGCAAGGCACATTATCCAGGCCCAGCACGACAGAGTTTAGACTTCAGGAGCTTGTTGGGAAAGGCTTTTAAATGCTGGCCAAGCACATGTTGAAGACGTAACTAAGTCCCACTCAAAGCACCTGTATCAGAGCCTGAACCCAAGGAAAGGCTTCCCCTCAGTCCACATTTCAAAATATTACATATAAATTACTGAGGTCATTGGGCACAGAAGCTTGTTCCACGGTGCGTGCGAGCTACATGCTTCGGTGGGGACCTGGCTTGGCAGTGTCTGTCCCTCGTGGGTGGGAAAAGGGGATTTTTTCCATCGTGCTCTCAGGTACCAAAGGAACCCCACCGTGTACCTGAGCTGGGTGGCTCCTGTCTGGTATTTATCAGCCTTTGACAGCTCAAATTCCCAGATGTTTTGCAGCTGGCTTTAATCTGGGACAAGAGACAGGGAAACGGGCCGACTCTGCCAATGCTATGCGATAACGCAAAGGAGCAGCAGGAGGCTTCGGAAAGCCTGGTCAAGGTGCTGCTACGGACTGATGTGCTGCCTTTGCACTGCCCTCCGCTCGCTCCCGGCCCTGATGTGCCGCGGCTGTAGGTGGAAGAGCCAGAGCCATGTGGGTGCTGCAAAGGCCCCGCTGTCTGAGGCACGCTGGCACAGATCTGTCGCATCCTTGTGGCAACTGCTGCAACATCTGGCAGCTTTCCTTGTAAATGGCATCGCCATCAGATGTGGATGCAGGACTGGACAGATCCTGCAGCACTTGGATGGTACCCTCTACCCAAGGCTAGGATGTAACTCCCAGGTGGACTAGGTTTACACCAGAAGTGAGAGTACCTCACATACCTTCTGCCATTTTGGACTTTCTGAATCATAGCTTCATGCACCAGAAAAGGACTTCCCTGCCAGGTAGTGTTATTTATACATCATATTACATTTTTGTGCTTTGAAAGAGCCAGTGCAGCAAGGCGAATCCTCTGCTCCCAGGAGCTCATGTTGCTGCAAAAATTTGAGAAGCAGCAGATAAGCAGAAATCCTGCCCTATTGCACTCAGCTTGGAAGCAAAATTCAGCCATAGCCACCACAGCAAGAAAGCTGCAGCAAACACCTCCAAAGAGCACGTGGCAGGTGACCTTCTCTGCCCTCTAATGTCTCTAGAGGAACAAGAATCAGACCTGAAGCTGCAGACACCATAGACAACAAAGGCAACCCTTGCCAGAGCTTGCTCCAGCTCACCTGAATCTCACCACACTTTTCAACAACTGTTAGCCAGCTCTGCTCTAGACCAGCCTCCCTGCAGACGATGGGGGACAGACACGCTGTTGTTCTCCACCTCCTCCATGAAGCTGAGCTCGGCTGTGCCATCCCTGGCCCATCTCCTGCCTGGGACTGCCTCATCCTCCTGCCTTTCAGCATGTGGCAGCGGAGGAAGCCTGCTTGGTCTCCAGCCTAAACTGGTCTTCTCTAGGAGGGAAAAGGCAGCACACTGTCCCCAGCCTGAGCCTCTTCCATGGATCCAGGCGTGCTCCCACATGGCTGCCCCACTCCAGCCACGCAAACCTCAATGAGCCCAAAATGCAAAGGCACCAGAGAGGCCACATGTGTTCTGTCATCATTTGTGGCCATTGTGGATTAAGACCTGTAGGACAATCCTGATTGTCCTGGTACCAATGACAAAATACCTGCTAGGCTGAGCAACTGAACTCAGAGCCCAGTGAGGAAATCCTGCACAGAGAGGTGTCCCCAGTGCTGGGATCTCTCCGGCCAAACATGAGCATCTCCGCTCCCATCAGCTCCAAGAGCTATTTGAAGCCCCGAGTACTTGCAGAACCAGGGTCAGGACATTACTTCACGTTGCAATCGGGGGATATAAAATCAATTGCAACATTCCGTTTTAAGGATTTAATTTTCATGTCTTTGCTCCCTTCTTTAATCTCTACACAGCATGTACTCTGCCTGCCTCTAGATATTTTAATTCAGTCACAGTAAGTCAGTTGCACAGAATGGGCACTAGAGAGCAACAGCAATTCAATTAATTTCACACTCACTGCGGGGAGCTGGGATTTTAAATGCTGCACATTGCAGGTGATCTGTAACGTTCCGTTTATTCATATACTTGGCAAAGCTCTTTGTTCCTTTCTTATCAAACTTGGAGGTCATGAAAGGCAGAGGTCAGAAAGCTCCTGGCCATTTCATTTTAGAAACAAATATGGTACCTGTTAATGCAAATAAGGTTACAATCAAGCTCACACTGACACATCCAGATTGAAAATGGAATCAAATCAAATTGGTTTGCATTAATAATAGAAAGGCTATATATTTAATGAACCCGGCATGGGCATCACCTGTTAGTATGCTGGACCTCCAGCAACGTCCTGGAGATCCATAAACTGGAATTAAACGTGAAACTCCTCTAGCTGCTGGCAATCATAAGCTTTTCTCCTTCTTGGGACAAAGGCACAAGTCAGAATGAAACAAATTATAGCTAACACATTTGCTTGTCTGAAGCTTAGCATGTTGCTCTGGAAGTGAGAAACTTGGGGTCTAATTGCCTGCAGTGTTTTCAGTGGGGGAAAATAGCGAGTGGTTGAATTACAAACTTCTTCAGGACTTTCCCACTTCTTATGAACACTGGGAGCAAGCTGTCCTATTCAAGAGCTGGCTCAGCAGGACACAGATACACTCTTCCAGCTTGTTATATTTGGAATTAGAGACCCTGAAACAAAGCCCACCCACGTCAGGTAAAACTCTGCCATTGAAGCCTATTGACCTACATTTAGAGCTTGTGATTCGTCTGATCAAAAAGCTGTGGTATTTTAGTTAAAAAGGAGAAAAACTATCTTGTGTAACAGAAGTGTCCCATCATACATTGTCACATATAAGAAATAACTCTAGTGCAACAGTGTGTTCACATATTTGCAAGCAAACTAGGGTCGCCATCCAGCATTGTGTGGGCAGGATATAGGACCTGCGCAAGATTCTTTAATCTGCTCTGCACAAGAGCTCCCAAAATCCCCTTCCAACTGACTTTACCTCCAAAGTGTCTGCCATTGGTCCCACTCGCATGCTTATCTTTTTGCCATCTGAAGAATAATCAAAGGCTTCTTGGCTGTTCACTCCGAGATACGGCACTTCTGTACATGCAAAGATTTTGCCATCATCTGGCAATTCTTCTGCAATAGCAAGGATACTGCAACCTTTAAGCTTGCCAATTAATAAAATCTTCCTGGCTCTGATCATACGGAGAAACATCCTAAAAATTTGGCCTGTTGAAAGACAAGAATGAAAATTTTAAAGTAAAACCATAGGAAAGACTGTACCCTGTTCACAATGAAAATTATATGTACATTTTAAGTGATCACTAAAAAAAAAAATATCTAATCTTAAACCACTTTCAAATAAAGATTTAGCAACAGAATCTGCCAAAATTTCATCTAAAATGCAGCTAAAAGACAACAGAATAAAGGGACTGGTTTTAAATGTAGAACCTTTATCATCAATGCTGCTATTGTTCAAGTGCTTGTTAAATAGTGCTTGAAATATTGCATATTTTAACATTCCCCCCATATGAAAATGGCTTTAAGATGTCTCCATATTCTTTCTGGAACCCAGTTAAAAAAAAAAATCACTACATTACCTTGCATTTGCTCTTAGAGTCATTATCCCTAGACAGCGCCATCATTTAAGAAATTTATCATCAGTGGTGTCCTTCGAACAATGTATTAGTGTAATACATTATAAGAGTACTTCACTGTGATGATATATTACTCAAAAGATGGGAACATCTGGGAAGAATGAATCTGGGAATAGATTTAGTGTAATAGGCTTTATATGGGGATACAAGCCTGGGTATTGCTACTTGAAGAGGTACAGTGCTTGGCCACAAGCCACCTGCACCACAAAAGCACGTAAACCCCTATCAGGCCCCACCAAACCCAAACCAACATGATTTTTCCCTTCCTTTCCCTTCCTATGAGGACAATGATCTCTTCGCTGCTCACCAAGGGACGGGGCTGGCACTATGAATTACAGCACTCACCAGCGTGTGCGTGGGGACAAGGGCATGGGAGGTGGGGGACAGGGAAAATTCATGCAAAAGCAAGATCGCAGCCTACAGGAGGTTCTTATCATTCTCTTTAAGTAATTTTCCACATTTTCTGAACATATCGATGGCACTCATCCTTTCCCCACTCAAGACGGAGTAGAGGATGATGAACTTCAGTGATAACCTTTATACCAATCTGGTGTCATTTTATGCTCTTGGTTGACCAACTTGCCATTCAAAGAGCCAGAGGCACGTTCTTCCTGCAGCCTAACTCCAGTTTCAGTTCCTCCAGCGTCCCCCAGGCCGGAGTCATGTGATGTTTTTCTGGAAAAAGAAAGAAATGTCAACATTATGGTAACAACCAAAATCTGAATATCCTGCATAAAAAAAACAGCAACCAAGAGGGAAATCCTGGAAAAGGTTCATCTGTGTGTGAGCATGAAAAATTAGCCCAGAAGCATTATAAATATCCCTAAATTACGGTCCTAAGAGAACCTGGCTTGGCAATAGGCCTGTCTCAGTGCTGGCAGCCACGCCAGCCATAGGGGCTTGGGAAGAAGGGGTTGTGGGACCGAAGGAAAGCTCAATCCCAAATCTTTCCCACTTCCAGTTGGTCCCAGACAGGTGTCTGTCTATCTGCTGGTTTGGAGTAAATGGGTCCAGCTACCCTGGCCAGGTTTCGTCCAGCTCGGGGAGGGGGGCGGGGAGTTGTCAGCCAAAATAATGTTTCATTGCAAAGTAGGGGGAAAGATGTAAAATCTAAAATTTTTTGCAAACCAGGAAAAATATGGGTTTTCCTCACTAGCTGCTGAGAAAAACAAGGTATCTCCAGATGCTATTTCACAGAAGCCAGGCCTGTGATGTCTCTGGATGAAGTGAGATGCTACCTATTACAAAGAGAAGGGAGCAGACGACTGGAAGAAGTCCATAGCCTCCAGACAGATTAGATTACCCTATCTGAAGAAAGTAACCACCAGAAATGGCTGGTGATACTTCTGCAGGCCAGAATTTAGAGCCATTTGATTTTTTTTTTCCCCCCAGCTCCCCCTACCACTCCTCAGTAAAATGAGAAAGAATTCATAACCCGTGTCAGCCACACTCAGATAATCCAAGACTTAAAGAGTAGAACATTTCATATAACCTCTTTTCTGCCCCTCACAAATGCTTTAACAACTTTAATAAGATAATGTATAGCTATTATCGTACAGCAAGCGTAAGTCAAACAACTATCAGCTATTATTTCAGCAACAGAACGAACACTCAGCGTTCCTGTAATCCACAGCCTGGAACAGTTTACACATTGTCAATTTTAGACAGAACTGGCTTTTTCCACATATCAAAATGTACACTGATAAATGGGAATTGTTTAGCAGACCCCACATGGCTGGGTAATATACTGTGGCTCAAAAAAGAATAATGAGGGTATCAGTTGGACTTCTGAATTAATGATACCTTAAATTAGTTTAATTAATTAGTTTAGTTACTAGAGTAATTTAGTTAGCAGATTAATTAATGTTTGTTGAGCGCTTGGAGATAAAAGCTGCATATAAAGGCTGTTATTATAGGGTGGATCCAGAGGTGCGGGCTTTATTTATTCTTTATTTATCCCAGTACCAATTTGACCCCAGGGCTCATTCTTTGAGCCTTTCAGCAGGCACTGTATGGAGGTTGGCCTGCTGGGTTTTTTTTAGGATATGGTCCAGCACAGATATTGCCATAGTCAATAATCAATTGGTAGAATATCTTCCAAAATTTAGAGTTAGGACTTTTTGTTCTCACCTCTTCTCCTCGAGGCCATAGGCACACACAGGGACACACAGGTCTGTGCACACTTTGCTATATATTTGGGTGCAGTTAACTCTCATTCTTCTGCCTTCCACTGTCCCCCATGTTTAAGGCATATTCTGAACAGAAAAATCTAAGAACATATTCATACAATCACAGGTAAAAAGCACAAGGTTACAAAGGAGTACCCGTACGTCTTTGAAGATGCCATTGCATCCAGGTAAGGGTCTAGTCCAAGAGCAACATCAAGAGCTTTTTGTAAGTAATTCTTGAGATGTTCGGGAACACGAGAGTCATTGAGGGCTATTTCTTTGGCTTTGAGAAGATTCTCAGCAATGAGTCCAGCTGGGGTTTCTGAAATGGAAAATAAAAGGAAGAACAATGATTTTGTAACTGCTCAAATCAGCAGAAGAGGAATTTAGACTGCAAAAAACAAGTGCTTGCTTGCTTTTTTTTTTTTTTCCATACAAAAGACAGGTTTTTGAAGGACTATGAAAACAATCATGGAAATGTTATCAAACTCAAAAAATATTATACTTCTAATTCATTTTTGTTGCATGCATTCTCCCTTTTTTCCCCTCATAGCTGATCCTTTTCTGAGAGGAAAAGGATAAGAATATTTCAAACCCATAAACTTTCACTTCTGGAGCTCCAAGACAAACAGTGGACACCAAACAACTATGTATGAAACCCACTCCTCTAGGTAGCTTTTTTCCTTGGAGAAAACAAAGTGCTTCTTAAACTGCTCTTGCAAAACCAGGCAGATCCTCTCAGGCCAGGACACGCAGGCACTGGGTCTAGCTTTGTAATAAGGAGGATCTCCACTGCCTGCGTGCCAACCAGGCCAACGAGTGCCCCCAACACATGTCTGTGCCATGGAAGCTGCTGTGCACAGCGTCTGCAGAGCAACCTGTGATGCTCATGCCAAAAAATACAATTACACCTGCCCTAATGCAGCCAAACTGATAAACACTCTCATAAAAAATTATTGTCCCAAATCCATGATGACATAAAATCAAATGTACTCTTCAACTAATGATTTCAAGCAGGTGATGTAGCAATCATCCTGGCAAGAACACAGCCTCCTAACCCTTATCTGCCTTCAACCTGCCACAACAGCTCACGGTGGTGATGCACGATCCTGAACTCTGCTTCCCAGGTCACGAAAATAACTATGCTTGAACCCATCAGCACCACATGGCAAATCTCCCAGCATCTTATCACAAGCCAGACCCTGCCAAAAGCTGATTGTTCAGGTGAAGAGAAGCAGCTACGCACAACACAACAACGTGTCAGTGTTTCAGAGGCTGCGGAAACATCTCCAGGATCACGATCACCCTGCCCTGGGGGCAAAAGCAGTGCTGCCCATGGCACTGTGCTTGCCCTGAGACCCCAGAAAACCCATATGGCAGCAATGCAACGATGGAGCTCAGCAAGCTATGGCCCCACAGAGCGAGACACGGTTCAGAAAAACTCCCCCACTCCTCAAGTGTAAGAACACGTGCTGGGTTATGAAAGCACTGGCGAGACCAGATTTCAGAGGCACGGGGCAAGGAGGCTGCGAGTATAACTGGGGTGGAGCAGATTGCCCCTGGCAGGATTTTATTCCCTGTGATAGAAAAACTGCAGACAACTAAGTGAAGCGGGTGAAAAGAGGACATGCTTCCTCTGGAGGACTGGCCTGGACCAGCCCAGCAGCCGTGGGGCAAAGCCCTGTCCACGTGGAACTGCTGTTGCTGCAGGCACCATGTCCCCATCCCAGGATGGTTTTCTGGTGCGGTCTTGGACACCGTAGAAGGCATCCAGCCACCCCATGGCCTGCTGGCCCAGCTTCGGTGTAAAGCTGCTGAAAACATCCGAGCATCACCTCGTATAGGTAATTGCTCCATAGCCCACTGTTGAGAAAGACTGTGTGAAGGCAAACGCAACAGCATATTTTAGAAATAGCTTTTAATCAGAAGGTCATTAAAGGATCAAACTGCAAAGTGGAGATACACATGTGCCTCCGACTTCTCTGTTCTCCATTACTTCCCTATCTACTTAAAATGCCACCTTGGATATATTCCCCAAACACTGGGTCTTATGGGTGTTCCAACGCAGCCTTGGCTGTGGCCTGGCGTCAGCTTCTAGCCAAGCGGTAGCATGGCAGGCAGGTGTTTGGGGTTTTAATGTCCTCTCCGTCTGAGCATTTCAAGGGATAAATCTGAGATGGATACACTGAGCAACTACACATCCTCCATGCAGGACGTGAGAATAGCCGAGTCTCCTCATTGTGGACGTGACCACTTTGAGTGTCTCTTTCTACACCCCCCCAGCACACCAAGGTGAATGGAGGTACAGCAGATGACCCCATCACCAGAAGAGCACCAGGGCTTCCAGTTGCTGGGAACTGCTCCATCCCCTGGTACCAAGGGGCACCATATGAATAAACCCATGTCTTTGGGAACAGGGAAAGGTCTAAACCTCCCAAGAGGTCTGCTTCTCAGAGCAGCGTTTCTCAGCTTTCTGTAGCTACTAAGACAACAGCTCTGTTGCTTTTTGAGATAACTTCACCGGTTTTCATTATCCAAATTACAAAAAAATATGAAAGAAGACAAGGAACATAAAATATATGTGCATTTTACATGGGAATTGCCAGCCTGGACCAGACTTAGAAGTCACCTAAACAGCAGCAACATGCTCGTGGCAGTAGCCTGGCCTGACGCACGAGGAAGGCAGATTGAGACTGGCTATAGCAGCCCCTGATTTACACCTCCTGCCAATCTCTTGCTATCAGGGGAGGCTTAATTCTCTTCCAGCAGCTTTATAATTAATTGCAAGTGCAGGAATAACCACCCCCTTCCCAGACCATGTTAGTTTGTTGAGCTTAGCCCAGCTACACGTTGTGTGAAGACACGTTGTCTTTTTGCAGTATTTTCGCCACCGCCTGAGCGAGCATCTCCGGGCTCCTGCTGTACGGCTGCAGGGTGCTGGAGGTCAGGTTCTGTTCATCCGCCCTGCCAAGCACTCTGAGGCTTAGTGTTAATTTAGGGGGAAAAAAACACGGTTTTAATCCATGTTAGAGTTTAGTAATCATCATGTTACGCTTCTGGATGAGTAACAGACAAGGATCCCTTGTCACTCAAGGGGGAGGAAAACAAGATTTACCTCCAGCTGTTTTGTAACCTGTTTTATAAAACCAACTGCAAACACCAAGAAGTGCTACCGGGGAGAGAGAGTGTGCAGTGCATGCCAAGATCAACTCTACATCTAAGATTATACAATCTTTTCAGGAAGCGCTGCATTTTTTGCAGCCTGAAGATGCTTTGGGCCAACAGCAGAGGTCAGAATTGTCTTCATTTATGCAAGCACCCGACAAGTCGGAGCAGAGCTCTGGGCTGGCTGCCCAGCCTGGCCAGGCTGTGCTCAAGACTCTGAGCACTAAGGTGACTGAAAATTTATGTAACTACTTTTTTTTTTACGTTACTCCAGGAAAAGTACTTCATTTTCAGTGCAGAGTTTTGCACTACCCCAGCAAAGCTGCTGGACCTTATTAAGCACTAAACTGAATAGCCTGGTTGCCTCCCCATGGCTCTAACTATGCACAGACATCTCTCTCCCGCCCCATTTAGTTGTGCATCATCTTCTTCATGCATACAAGGAAAAAAAGGAGAAAAAGTGAACTCACTCAGGGGAGGAAAATGCTGCCAGGTGCAAAGCAAAGGAGTTCAAGCCCTACCATGAAAGAGCAGGAAAAGGCTGCTTTAAGCCTCAAGCAGCTTCATAAAAAAGATAAGGTGGCAGTTATTAAAATGGACCACAGTTGCCAGCAGGACTGTTCCCAGCATCTTCCTCAGCAGACGCAGAGAGCACAGTCAGCCTGTTTTACAAGGAAGCTGAATTACACGCTGCAGCTTCTCCTTTTTCCAGAATCAGGCACTTTTGGTTCAAGCCAGGAGGAGTCAGGATTGCAGGTGGGGGCTGTATGTGGGGCATATTAACCTCCCCTGAGCAGGCAGTGCAGTGCCATGGGGGGACGTGCTGCGCCAGAAGTGAAATTAAACTCTGCAGCTTGGGTTAAATGGCACTTTTTGGGTGGGGGGAGGTCAGCCAGGGAAGGGGAGGACACTGTACGGTTTGCAGGGAGCTGCCCAGAAGGCATGGAGACAAGCGCACAAGAAGGCAGTCTGGATTTGGCAAAAACAAAGCAAAAATGCCACATCCAAAGATGAGGAACCAGATCTCTGGTTCTTATTTTTGAGGCTATCCTCACTTCACCTCCCAGCCTCTAAATCTGTTTTGCAGCCCCAGCAATGACTTCCAGAAGAGCTCCCCTTCCCAGCCAGGGCAGAGCACTGAACCTGATCCACGTGAAGACCATGCTGCCAGGCAGCTCCTGCTCAGTTGCCGAGCGCTTTGGCAGGAGCTGCTCGGTGCTAAACACTTGGAAATCCAGCCTGATAAGACCACCCGGAACAGTTCCGGCTACCCTATTCACCAAGGCAGCTCAGGCATTGACAACAGCTTATCACAACACTCACCACTTCATCTTAGCAGGTAAATACACCTCAACCATTGCATTTTACCAGGCAATCCCGTTTATGGAAACCGCAATACAATGCTTGAGCTATTTCTTTACCGCACCAGAATCCTGCACACAAAACTGCAGCCTCCAAGGAGACCCTACGTTACTGCTCGACCCAAATACGCTAAACCCAGCCGTGATGCATGGCCATGCTACGGATGGAGCTGTAGCAGAGGGAAGCAGGAACATGGTTGTGGCACATCTGAGGCTGTTTGGTGGTCCAACCCCACCACCCATGAGCCCAGGCAGAGCCACGCACCGGGGCACAGCCACGCCGTAGCCCACGTGGGCCAAGAGCAGGCTGGCAGCATGGGCCAAACCCAACTGCCTGGCCATTAAACATTGCCAGGTTCAGCTTAATTTATCAGCTTGGCCTCAGCATTGGTAGCGCCAGAGCCTGCAGTGAAGTCGGCAGCGATGGCAAGGGGAGAGGATGCAGCTTTGATGTGGAGCAGGAGCACGAGGAAGAGGAGGGGGAGGAAGAAGCCAGGGAGGGGAAGCTGCCGCTCATGGCAGGAACCAGGGTGCTAAACTCTGCCTGAACTTCAGGGAAAGGTGAGGAAAACATATGCCGACCGACACGTTTTCCATGTGCTCTATTGCTGGAAAAGAAGTAGAAAAGCTGGATGCTCCCCAGCGCTCCTCTGCTTGTATTAGGGAGGCTCTGGAGTCACTGGGAGAGAGTATGCAAAGCATACATTTATTTTCATACATAATAAAGGATGCTCTGTGTGGCAGGAATAAGTGGCACCCACTGACAGTTGGATCCAAAGCCCAAGGCAGTGGAGGGGAGTCTTTCGATAGCTTCAATGTACTTTAGATCAGGCTGTGAAAGAACAAAGTCTCTCCATTCCGAGAAGCCCAGATTCCCACACACAGCTGTTGATTTTAGAAAACAGCCAAAAAAGGCAGCAAACATCTCACTCTGTGTGCCACGCCAGGCACACATGGCTATCACAGAATGCACCGAGGCAAGGTTAAAGCTGCAGAAAAAATATTTATAAAACAAGCATCCCAATCCATCAGAAATTATTCACCGCCAAAGTTCCCTTGGCACTGTGAGCGTCCGCATTCCCACCCATCCCTTTCTCCTGGGAGCGTCCTCCTCCCTCCAACTTCAGGTTCCTGCAGACCCATCTCCCCTGCTCAGCCTCAAACTCCTCTCCCCAGTAAACCCTTCCTCTACTCCTTTGTGCCAAGCCACAGAGCCTGTAGGTCACGTCTCTGCGGGGCAGGGGGGGGGACCCAGGACTGGGACATCCCACGGTGTCCCCTCCTGTCACACCATCTTCTCCTGGAGCTCCTCACCCCACACAGGGAGTTTACCTGCAGGATTATGCATGTTGCTTCTTGTTCCTCAGCCTCCGAAGATGCTGCTGTGGGTTTGCTGCCTCTGCAGAGCAGCACGTTGGTGCTCAGGTGTCCGTGGAGGGGACGAGCTTCTCCACCCGCCATCGCCTGGCAGAGCCCCAGCCCTGGGGAGAGGCTGCGCAAGGGAGATGGCCCCGGGCTGGGGCTGCGCCTGCTCCAGCTGCACACACCTGCCCTCACCCAGAGCACGGGCAGCAGGTGAGATCCAACAGCATCTGACATGAAAAAAAGAGAAAAAAAAAAAAAAAAAGCCCAACCAATAAAGCTGACTTTCAATGCCTTTGCTTTACGTAAGAGCAATGTTCACATCCTGACCTCGGGAAGCTGCTGGCTCTCAAGGAGATAATCAGCAGTTTCATAACATTCTGGTTACATAGCACAGTCATGTCCCAGCTAATCGGTCAGGTATGAAGCCGAAAAAGTCCCAGGACTTTGAACCCCAGACTATCTACAAGTGGTCCATAGCTTCAAGGTCACCTCTGCCCCACACAGCCAAAGGTGGGAGCATCCCCTGCTCTGGGGTCCAGCTCGAAGGCCAGGTCTCTGCGTGGGCTGGTGAATGTTGTGTCACACAGGTACCAGTTGACCTGCACCCCCAGAATGGGTCCCAGGAGCCTTCAGGAGGAACCAGTGGGAACATCCAAGGGATTCAAAAGCCTAAGCTGGCCTGCAGCAGAGCTGGAGCAGAAAAGGCTGATGAGGAATTAAAGCAAAGTAATTAAAGAGCATGTGATGGAGCTGAGCTCGGCCAGCCATCTCCTCTTCACACAGATGAAACACAAACTGAAGCTAATGAGGAAACATGGACTACCCCATAACCAGGACAGCATCTTTCACCTCTGCGATGTATCACCCCGGGCTTGTTCAGTGAAGGACCGACTCAATGGAATTGCAAAGCGTGCCGAGAGAGCCGGGTCTGGGCAGAGGAGGCGAAGAGGCTGTGGGGAGCCCGTCTTCGCTGCAAGGCTCTTGGCAGCCCCTCTGCAGGATGGATGGTACAAGGACATGGCAGTCGTTGGCTATGGCAAGCAGACAGACTTTGGAAGGTTCATTTGTCAACCTCTAAAATGAAACAGAAGACATTTCAATGCCCCCAGAATAGAACAGGGAACTATAAATGGAAAATAAGTAAATGCACAGGACAGAAGAGTAAAAGAAAAGCAAATAAAATAAGTCCCAGTGCTCAGTGTATTGCTATTAATCAAAACAAATAAACAAGATGAAGAGGAGAGACCTCCTTGAATACCTAAGATTACTCCATCTTATGATTTAGTAAACAACAAACTACATTAGACCTGCAGTCCCTGTGGAAAGCAATCCAAATTGTGTTTGGATTGTGAGTTAAAATTTCAGATGAGCATTTAGTAAATAGGCTAAGAGCTTTAGCATGCCATCTAATTCACCCTCTGCTAGCTTTGGAGGTGACTTTCAGCAAGTTGCTTCTCTCCTGGTGACTCTATTTTCCTCTTCTGTAAAATGGGGATAACAGTCTGTCCTCTTTGCAAAGTGCTTTTCCACCTGGAGATGAAGCCAGCAGTGAGAATTAGATGTTAGGAGTTATTACCCTTCCTGGAGGAGGGCTACATGGCTTTACAGTTTATTCCTGTAGCTTTTTGCCAAAACTAAGTTTGAGATAAATGTAGGTTCCTAAGTGAGTTTGGCTGCAATTAAGACTTCAATGCAAAGAAGTGGTCTTGTCCGATGGGCTCTTGAAGAACCGTTTTTTCCAGCCTTGGCTTTTATGCCTGTTTTTTATTTTCTTGATCTTTGTTTCTGAACAAGGACAGCTTTCAGAAACACTGCCAAGAAGGTTGCAAAGACGGGTATGTAGCTTCAGGCACTGCTGGTGAAATCAAAGGAAGATACTCCCCTGGGCTCAGCACAGAGCGGTATGCCAAAGGGAACGTTTGGCAAGCTGAACCCGGGACCCTCTGAAAGCCCCAGCTGGAAGATCATATGGAAAGGTGAATTGGGGAGAAGGGTGCTGGCCCCCACAGGGCCCAAAAGGCAGGGTCAGCAAGGCTCAGATCCCATTGCCTGGACCACACTGCTGATCCTGAAAGGACTCCACTGCAGGGACACCTCAGCATCTCGGAGTCCCCTGGGCTGCTGGGCAAACAAATCAGAACTCGGCTCATCCGCCAAACAGACCTTCAGGAGATAAACTCTCTCTGATTATTCTTTTAAACCCACCAGAAAAGCTAAAAACAACAACAAATCATTCTGTTCCTCAATGCAAGAGAATCTCAGGAATGTGAGCTCAAAAGAGATTTGACCAGCTGGTATCGATCCCGTCCCCATGCTCCTGCTCCTGTCTCACCCCATAAAAGTGAGTTAGAGCCGCAGCAAGATCAGAGGCTCCGCACAGCAAAGGAGGTTCCTGAATGTCGTGGAGGATCACACAAATTGCCTTTCATAACTTTAAATTTGCTGTAGGGCATCATGTTGGAAGTTAATGTATGCACTCCTATTGTACTTCTTAAGCATTATAAAACTAGCCGATTATACAACCCCATCCTGGTTCTCGCACGTGTCTTCAAATGCTCCTACCACCCCAAACGTGCATCCCAGATTAGATAATCTTAGTTTTGTAATTGGTCTCCCCCGTGGAGACAAGACCTCCCCTTCCAACGCCTGGTCACCTGGAGCCTTTAAAAAGCACCTCAAAGGCACCCAGTTACAGGAGATCTCTGAACAGGGAGATTTTACCTTCTGGAAACATGCCAGTGTCAGAAGAGGCCTTTGCACCAGCGGCCCCGGCCACCGTGCCCCAGGAGCCCCGGCAGACGGACTTCCAGCTGGTGCGAGTCAAGAGCACGTGGTGCCGGGTCAAGAAAGGAGAAGCCCTTTCTGACAGCGAGGACAAGATCACTCTCTCCGAAGCAAAAATGTAAGTATAGGAGCCCACGTTGCTCGTTGGCAACTGCGCTGGATGGCTCTGGCGAGCCAAACTGCGTGGTGTCCCTGGTGGGATGCATCTTAGTTGGAAAAACAGTCTTGTGTGCCATTGTGGCTTAAACCCACCATTACTTGTACAACCCTGTGAAAGCGGGCTTCAAAAGTGTGCAGTATGGCAGCACAGGTATTTGCAGTTCTCCTTGGCATGACATGGTTAAGTTACAGAGGGAATTTTATCAACAGCCTCAATTTTTGTAGATGGGAAGTTTCTTTAAACTTCTGAAAAGCTTACCCAGGGACTTCTGAATGCTGCACTTGGGCTTTCCCCCCTGCCCCATATGTACATGAAATCTTTGTGTGCAAAAGCTCATGCACAGGCATGGGAGAAGAACGCGTTTATAGAGAAGATTGCAGATAAATGAAATGCCTAGATGGAAAAAATAAACACAGTAAGTCACTGACAGGAGCAAAACCCATAACACATCTCTCAAACTGTAGAAGCCACCTGATGCTACTTCAGAGCAAGGAGAGAGAGAAATTTCCCCCAGGGATAGATACAGCTCTTTGCTGCTATTACATCTCTCCAGTTAATTAGTCTTTAATTACAGGATACTCCTTTTCACGAGCACATGGAGCCCCAGTTGCGATGCAGGTCTTCCTTAATATGGCTGTGTCTTGCATGTCCGAAGTTTTCTAGTATTTGTCATACTCCGGTTTTAATGTCACAAGTCTAACCCTTTTCTCAGTCAGGCCAGAGGGACCTTCACTAGCGCTGGCAGCGGCTGCGGCTGCGCACAACCATCGCTCCGGCAGAGCTGCAGCAGGTAGAACAGGACTTCAGCAGATCCAAAGGCAGTCTGCTGGACCTGTCAATAGCAGGATGAACCTAGGGCCCAGAGCACCCCCAGAAAAATCCCCAGCTGACATATGCATTAACAAGGGTATGTTTAGCCTCAAATTCACTACTATTTTCATACAGCAGAGGGGCTGCAATGGGTGCTAGTTGTGCCATCCAGCACCCAAAGCTGATTCCACCAACTAACATTCAAAACCATCCTGTCTCTTAGAAGGGTCACATGCCAGAGACGGATGCACAAGCACATAAAGTAGAGCTATAAGGTATATACTTGATGCATTAAAATATACATGGTGATGTTTTTTGGAATACTGCATTTTAAAAGCCCAGAAGAAATTTGCTGGAAGATATAAATCCTCACTGAAAAATGTTAGGGGCAGATTTAGAGGTAATTTGGTAAAGAAAGAAGAGAAGCATCTATTTAGACCTATAAGAGAAAGTTCGGGCATGTGGAAAGAAATTGGGCATGTATGGAAATCTGATTATCCAATGAGCCATCTGCTCATTCAAAAACAAAACAAAGGTTCATGAAAACCTTCACTTTTTACCCCACTGCAGCTCAAGAACAGGTCTTATATGAAAAACATTTTTCAGTTTTGTTCTGTCTTTAAAAAAAAAAAACCTTTCCTGATTCCCAACAAACTAAAAAAGCCACTTGTTTTTCCCCTGCCTCCCCCTTCCCAATAGAAGTAATAACTGGATTGCTGCGTTCTTCGCTGTTTTGTATAGATACTATGTGCCAGTTTTGTAGGCTTCTATTTACCCTTTCAGACTCCACTATGGAAACCTTTGCCAGCTCTCAAATAATTACTTTTTCATTTTAACTACCTGGGAGCATTTCCGATTTCTATCATACCTGTTTTGAGGTAAAGAGATCCACTCTTTGATGAGGTCCACTGTTCAAATGGAGAACTGTAGAGCCATTATTTTGTATGGCAGTGTGTATGTGTATGGCTGTGTGCAGATAGACAGGAATAAATCAAATCATATCACCCAGATGTACTGGGCAGAGAATGTTTCCTTCATAAATACTTTGGAAAAGTTTGGCAATCTCTTTCCCGCTCCCTTTTGGGAAGCTGGGATGATTGGTCTGGGTTTCTTTGCTGGTTTATTGGCAAATGAATGAATTAGAAGGGAAATTATTTGCTCCTCCAGCCCTTTCTTGCTCTCCGTTTTATCATTACCATGTACAAGTTCAGCCACTTGATTGCTCTCCAAGATGTGGAAGGGTTTCTCCGGTGCCAAAGCAATTGAGCCCTGACACCCAGGAGAGGCATCCCACCCTCGCAGCCCCACACTTTTGCAGCGCACAGGCAGGAGATGCTGCATTCCCTACCCCCCCGCTACATCCTTAAACTAGTTCAGACATGCAGAGTACAAAAGAGAAATAAAATTATTTCAAACTGTGTTTTCTGATCCTTGCCAGAGGTGAATGCATCTCCGAAGGTGGGATTTCCTGGACAATCGAAGCTCCCATCTATTTTTGCTACAAAGTGGTAGAAACATACAATATTCTGGATCCTTCTAACACTACTCTGCTCTGGGGTCACATTACTGACCCCCAGCAACTAGAGCTAGCCACTAGCGGCAAAAGGAAGCTAAGGCGCTTTATTGTCATAGATGAAGTTGTTGATGAACTTTATGGCTCCAAAGTCAGAGAATACTTTGAAGAAAATAACGTTCAGCACAAAATCCTTGCCCTGCCTACCACTGAAGAAACGAAATCCATGGACCTGGTCTTGAACATCTTGCAAGAAGTCCAGAACTTCAGCATCGACAGGCGAACGGAGCCCATCATCGCCATCGGAGGAGGCGTCTGCCTGGACATCGTAGGACTGGCCGCGTCGCTCTATAGAAGACGTACCCCTTACATTCGCGTCCCAACAACCCTCCTCTCTTATGTTGATGCCAGCGTGGGAGCGAAGAACGGGGTAAATTTCCTGCAGTGTAAGAACAAGCTCGGGGGCTACACTCCCCCGGTAGCTAGTTTCCTGGATAGATCCTTCATTCAGAGCATTCCTCGGCGACATATCTCCAATGGCCTTGGTGAAATTTTAAAGGTATGAACTTTTGCACCTGCCATTTTCATAACTGAAACCACAGTATCATAGAATAGTTTGGGTTGAAAGGCAGCTTTAAAGGCCATCTAGTCCAATCACCCGGCAGTGGGCAGGAACATCTTCAACTTGATCAGGTCACTCTGAGCCCCGTCTAACCTGACCTGGAATGTTTCCAGGGATGGGGCATCCACCACCTCCCTGGGCAACCTGGGCCAGGGTTTCGCCACCCTTGTCGTAAAAAATGTCGTCCTTATATCTAGTCTGTGTCTACCCTTTTTTAAAAGTTTAAACCATTACGACGTGTCCTGTCACAACAGACCTTACTAAAAAGGCTGTCTCCATCTTTCTTATAAGTTCCCTTTAAGTACTGAAAGGCAGCAATGCTGGTAAAGCTGTCCATCAGCATCCATGGCATTGGATAAACCGCCCTATACAAACAAGGGTGGGGCGTCAAAGCTGCACAGGGACTTTTAACTCTTATCAAGCCTATTTATATTTTTACAGCTGCTAAACTTGTTAGAATATATTCCTTACATGCAGTGCCTAGTGCTAACCCTGTGGACTAAACTCCAAACCTGAAGGCTAGCCAGAAGGCTAGACATAGACAGAGCACAACCAGGGAAGAAAGCATCTTCCCATTGAGGCTGATCCATAGCAATCTAAAATGAACTGCTGGCAGAGAATTTGAGGTTCATTATACTGGGCATTAATAATCTGCAAGATCATTTGCACCGACCTCGCAGGGTATGTTGAGTGTGGTCAATTAATCTCCTATGAGACAAATTCTACTTCTAAAATTACCTGGGAAGTGCACAGTAAATGGTTTTATGCCTGAAGAGCTTTGAAAACTTTTGATAAAGCAGAGTTCAAGCTATTAAATTGTATTAGAGAAGAGTTCATCAGTAGCATTTTTTAGCGCTTGCATAGTGGGAAATCCCCAGGATATCTGGAGGTTTCTGGCAGGCACCGGGAAATCTGCAGGTCACCATTCCCCACTGCAGGAGGTGTTAATGCTTGAGTCTGAGGGTGAAAAAATACATACTTCTAACAATAAAACCGCTTCTGAACCTTCATATTGCCCATATTGCAGTGCTTTCCCACCTTCTCTTGCCCAAGGATTAGATGAGAGTTATCCTATGGATGTCCACCGTCCAGTCCCTGTCCCGGGATGGCTGCCATTCAGCTGAGACAGTCTTGAGTTTCCTACCAGGCACACAAATAGCCAAAGCTCATTACAAACAATCTGCTGGGCTATTGGAGCATGTAGCAAGCTCACAGCATGGGCAGGGCTGCTCAGTAGCAAGAGAAGTTGCCCACCAGTGCTCCCATCATCTCTGCCATGTTACCAGAGCCCCACTAGGCATTTCCACACTGCCTTGTGCATACATCTTCACTTACCATAGCTGACAGCATGTGTAACACCACCAGGTCGCATTTCCTAGAGCCCTGAATACACACCAGACCGATGTATCCTCCCTACTCCTACAGGCCTATATACATGCTAAGCAGGAACCATGTCTACAGAAATACTCTTGCACGTTGCAGAGGTAGAACTTGCCTGTGTACCAAGTGTGTAGGTATTTCTTTGCTAGTGTATAACATGATATTATAGTCTAGTCTATTGAAACACTCAAGTTTTTAACAGCACATAGAGGAATCACATAATTATCCTTAATCACCTCTTCTGTTCTACCCTAGATGGCACTCATGAAACACAAAGGGCTGTTTGATCTGCTCAAGAGCCATGGGAAATACCTGCTGGACACCAAGTTCCAGTCCTACAGTGGTTCTGCCAACCACGGGGACGCTGCACTGCAGACCACCAGGATTGCCATTGAAACCATGTTGGAAGAGCTGGCTCCCAACCTCTGGGAGGATGACCTGGACAGACTGGTTGACTTTGGTCACCTTATAAGCCCAGAGCTGGAAATGGTGAGCGACAGACTTTATATTTCAACATCTGGTTTTGTGTTTGTTGGTTTTTTTTTTTAAAAAAAATTCCAGTCAGCAGCATGAAAACTTTATGCAAAAGGAGCTGAGCTAAACTCCAGATTTGCACGTCACCTCAGATCACCCAACACACCCAGCCTGGTCCTGTCGGATAGAAAGACCTCTTTCCCTGCCCCGTTTCCCCCACACCTCCACCCGTGTTTCCTGTTCAGACCACAGACCAGTTATTGCTTCTTACCAGGCACTTACCAAAGCACAAAGATAACTAGATTTCAGCGAAGCCATTAGAAATCACTAACATGAGCTACAACAGTGCAGAGGAAGGGAGACAGACCATAGCCTGTATTACTGAGGAGAAATCGCCACTGAGGAACAAGGGGTGGGGGACACACACTAGACCTTATGCAAAATTCAGAGCTCTTCTCTCCATCCTATGGTGCTCTTCATCAGTGATTTGAATGGGAGAAGAATTAGATCCTGAATCCCTATGGGAGATTTTACATGTAATTAATCACCCGTAGTAGAGATCATCCTCTGCAACCCATAAATCACAAGAAGCTAATATCCAGCAAATCTGTACTTCTACTGCTGTGAATCGAATGTCAATTTTCACGAGTACTTTTCGAAAAAGCCATTTCAGATTATTTACTGTTTGTCAACCCAAACCTTTGCTCCCTTTCAGAGGGTTTTGCCGTCGCTGATGCACGGCGAAGCTGTGAACATCGACATGGCATTCATGACGTACGTCGCCCACGCGCGGGGGCTCATCACTGCTGAGGAGAAGGAGCAGATCATCCAGTGCATGAGGGGCCTGGAGCTGCCGGTCTGGCACGGTGGCTGCAGCTGGCCCCTCATCAAGAGAGCCCTGATGGAGCGTCTGAAACACAGCGGTGGGCAGCCCCGGATGCCTCTCCCCACGGGGCTCGGCGTAGCAGGTACCGTGGCGAGGGATGGCAGGGAGCCCCAGGAGCGGCACGTGGAGGGCAGTGGGCATCCCGGCACATGGACATGCTGGGAAACACACTCTGTAGTTCTGCAGTTGTCCATTTCTGGTTTTATTTGTGCTTTTCTTAACATCTTGATAAAGCCATCGAGAGACAATGTCCTCTTTTGTGTAAAGACCAGAACTCAGTTAAGGACTGAGGTCTGCTTGCATGACGATTGACCAATTCACTTTGCATGTGTTTGCAAACCAACTGTCTAAACGTGGTTCTCTGGCAGACAAACCAACAACATCGTAAGGGAAAATCGATTCCTTTGTTATACTTGAAAATATTTGTTAAACGATCCTTGGCAAAAGGAATTTAACGTATTACTGTGCCTAGAACTAATACCTGAAAAATAAGTAGTATCTGTTCAAAATCTGGGGTGAAACACTTACTTATAAGATTTTTTTTTAAAAATCCCAACGCCTACCATAGAAGCAATGCATGGGACCGGGTTCTGATCTCTTGCATCAGTATCCATCCAGACTGTCCCCACAAAGCTCAGTCTCTACACACTCACAAGAAAACAGACTCTCATAAACTCTTTGGAGGAGCTACTCTCCCCCCTAGTGAGTTAGTGTATGCAAGCAGGAGAAGCTTCTCTGGATGTCCAATTAACTACAAGTCTTGTTTTACAGAGATATTCAATGACACTAGTGAAGAGACCCTGGAAAGAGCATACAAGCTGTGGGTCAGGGACTGCAGGACGGTGCTGGAAGAAGAGCCAGCTGCCCTCTGAGAGCCGCCAGCCTGGGCTGACGGTCCTGCCCCACACGTAGAGTTGTTCAACATCGTAAGTTAGTGGGCAGGACTGAATTTTAAACAAGAGAAATACAGCAGCACCTGTGAAACGCCATACACGCCAGAGCTGCACGGAACAAGAAGAATATTGGCATCTGACCTGATTTACCTCTTTCAATTGCTCTATTTGAAAGGGAATTGATTAAACCTGTGTAGTGCTCAAGAATTGATCACTCAGAAGTGAAACCACCAAGTGCCCATAGTGTAGATCATAACAAGCTGTCTCCTTTGGGGGGAAGTCAGTGGCATTTATTCATTCTTTTGGTTAATCCAACCTGGGGGCTGCCATGGCCTTGCACAGTGCTGTCCCACTGTTGCTTCTTGCTGGACGCCTCAAGCCTGTAGGTGCATCTGGCTCATAGACCATGTAAAAGAAGTGGAGCATCTTGATGGCACCACACAAAATCTCAGTGCTATGTAAAATCTTTGAAGTGGGATATCTCCTTCACTGGTTTTGGCATTCTGAGATCGTCTCGTTTTCTCAGCTCATCCAAACCAGTAAAAAAAGAAGCTTAGCTGCCAGCCTTTGCTCCCATTGTAAGGGAATGACACACTTTGATTACAGGCACCGGCACTTAGCCGCAGATCAGCAGATACCGCTGCTGTGAAGCACAACAGCAGCTGTATCTTGACAGCATGGAAGTCCTATGTCTTGGGGCTCTTAGATACTGATGATATGCTGGCAAGACCTTGCTGTCACGTGTAGCGGTGGTTTCACCGAGTAACCTCCGCAAGCTACGGGTGTGACAAGTACAGTATGATTTGCGTCAGTGTTGCCTGTGAACAAAGTTGAGCTCCAGGCTATATCCCAGAACCCCCCGGCATCCTCATGGAGCGTCTGCCATGGGCCTCCTTGTACCTGGGGCTCCTTCTCCATCACAGTGCTTGCCGGGTAGATACGGTCAGCTGGGGGAAAACCAGGAGAAATCAGGGGATCATTTTCAAGCAGCCTCGGTGTCATGTCTCAGGATCCTCGCAGTCTCAGACCAGATTACACATCAGATGCTGACCGTGGAAAACGTAAAGGCAATGTCATCCTTCTCCCTGGAGGTTGAATCAAAGGAATCACAATCAACAAACAGCCTTTGAATTATTTACAGCTTTTTTTTTTTTTCTTATGTCATACCAGTTTGTGCTGATGTGCTGTCTTCTGTTTGCTGAAGTAATAAAAGCCATTAAAACTGGAAAACTTTTAAAATAATGATTCCATTGCTGCATGCAGTGCAGGCATGTGTACATTTGTACGCGTTCCATAGACAGAAGGACACTGGAGGAGTGAGAAATAGAGCTGACTAATAAATCCTTTTTCCTCTTGAGCCCAGAGAAAATGTCCCTAAAAACACACAAAAAACCTTCCTCGACCCTTCTCCGGAGCTGCGCATCTCTCTAGCTTCAGGACGGCATTTCGCACAGAGGGTACCACCTTACCAAGCAGACCTGTCGTAGTGCCCTCACAGCAAACAGTGTAAAAGCACATCCTCAGAGCCACGTCTTCCCATAGAAATAATCCCCTAACACCGAGTAAAATACACCTGTGGCTGAGGATATCAATGAAATTTTGTCCTTTATCCTATGTCAAACATCAGGTCATTCAGCCGGTTCCTGACAGCAGCCACCGGGCGGGGAAAGCATCGCTCCCGCTCGCAGGGAAGCCGTCTGCACCGTCAGCCTTTTGCTAGAACAGAAAAGGATGGTGCAACACGAGACTAGATGAGGACGCGAGGTTTTTAGGAGCATGAGGGAGCACCCAGGGCCAGCGGTGCTGAGGGACAATGTGCTGAGAGCCTCCGGGAGGGGAGGAGCGTGTTGTCTCTGCCCCATCTGGTGCTGGCCACCTCTTGGAGATGATCCGGGGCTGGAGACCTGTAGCTCTGGTGCTCCTCTCCCAGAGTTCACAGTGATCTCCTGGGTACACCCGCGAGTGGTTTACCTCCTCTCCGGGAGCTGGATGGGCCATTGTTCACATCAGATAATCTAGAAACGAATGGAGCGCAGGATTATCAGCTGCCCAACAGTCCGTGTCCTTCAGCGCAGCAGTCCTGCTCCCACCTACCTACATGCAGGAGGTACAAACCAAACACCAGCTGGAGCTGCTTATTTTAAGTGTCCAGGGAGAGACTCGCAGGAGCCCAAAGGCATTTAGCACTCCAGTCCCATGGAAAGCCAAGCAGCAGCTTAGCAGGGTCCAGCCAAACTGAACCCAAGAAAGTCCCAAAACTACACGTACGCATTAACAGCCCAACATCTAGGACTGACGTGCTACCGGTGACAGTGATGGGGCTGTGGGTCACCTGCCAGACGTTCCCACACGTTGGCTTTGCCTCCACCTTCAGGAGCTGGTGTGTGTGTGTAACAACATATCAAAGGAGCTGGAGCACAATTAAGACTGAAAAGTGAACACATGATTATTATTTTTTACCCTCCCTTCTGCTGTGGGTGACAGAATACAATCAACCCCTGACATGCTTGGTTGCTTAGTAGCAGACAGGCACATTTTTAATTATATACTAAAATATGCTAAAGAACATAAAACGGCTGTGTGACTAATACGTGTATATCAAGAAAGGCATATGACAGCAGCTAAATTGCTTCAGTGTCTGATAAAGAGTGCCTCTGCCTGGCTTGTCATCGAAAGATCAAGGGAAGGAGGTGGAAAGTATTATTAATAAAACAGTGACTTTTTAAAATACGCCTCATTGTTTGCAGTGCTTTTTTTTTTAATGTCTAGCATGAATTTAATTCTTTTCCATTTATTCAACTTTGATTTAATTCCCGCTTTTTCAGATGGAACTCTTATCATTAGACCTAAAATCTCTGCTTATTTTCTTATTACCTTCAATGACGTATTACTCCAAGGAGAAAAGCGAAAAGCCGTACGGGACCCAGCTGGATTCTCCACAGCGCAAGTTCTTCACGGATTTGTTTGACCAAAATTACTTTAGTGGTCAGAAAACAAAAAATTGTTTTAGTGTTTACGTGTTCTAAAGTAATTTCTTTTGCAACAGCCTGCTCTAGAAACTGCTTTTCAGCAGGGGAAAAAAAAAAATAATATGAGCTTTGATTTTTTTTTAACAAAGGAGTATCTAAGCAGTTATTAATCATGTCCCCTCAATAGCAGCATTTAGTGTAGCCAATGCAAAATGAGAATCAGGCCAGAGATCTCGAAGGCACTGAAAGATTTTGACTAAATGTATTTAAAGGGGCTAAACAAACAGTGCTGAACGTAACAACAACTGCCTAATTCCTCATACAACGCAACACGTGCTCAACCTTCTGTGCTTGTCTGCCTGGAGCCGTTACCGCTGGTAAAATTACACGCTGCGTTCAGAGAAAACGACTTGCAAATGACAGTATTAAATCATAGCTCGCCTTCGAGCAAGGTGAGCTCGCTGGTCTGTGCCGGCCTGGAGCGAACGCGGTGCCGCCGGGGGATTCCGCCTCTGCCCCGGGATGCAGCCGGAATCGTCACCGCGGTGGGGTCTGTGCCCACCGAGGGAAGCCTGCCCTCGCTAAAGCTTCGCAGCCGGCCTGGAAAGGATGCAGCCCCACCAAGAGCGTGCTGTTCCCTGCCTTTTTAATTAATGTCTAACTCTTGCTGCTATCGAAGGTGGAAAGGGAGCTCTGGAGAGGCACTGCTGAATGGCGAGAGAGCGGGCAAAGCGCCTGAGCAAGACCAGACCCGCAGAGCTGTGTGCCCCATCTGCCAAACCCCGCTCCGGACCCAGGGCGCATCCCAGCCCTGCCCTGCTCCCGCGGGATGAGCACGACGCTCGGACCCTGGGTTTCGCACTAGAGCCAGGCACCTGCTCTCCCTCCCAAATAATTGCAGCTGCCCTACCTACCGATGGCTATGGCGAGGCAACCGGGGACGGGCTGTGCTCGGCTCCCAAAGCCTCTGGCCATGTCCTACAGCCGCCCCGGACACCCAGTGCCGCTTGCCTGCCCACAGCAGATGCACCGGGCATTCCAGATTTCTCCCATAGCTCCTTTGAGATAGTATCCCCAATATGCAACCGTGTATATCGACCTCATGGTGATTTTTATAAATATGTTAAAAGAGCAATCAATACTTAGATGCTTTGCGTGCCCTGGCTCGTCCTACTGACCGTAGCAGACTTCTCGCTGCCTCGCACAGCTCTTGGACAGCGTTAACGTAGAGGTCTGCCGCAGGAACCACCGTTTCCTTCTACGATCCTAGAGCACAACGGTGACCCCAGCCCCGGGAAGCACAGGGATGGGATACAAGAGCGGCAGCACGAAGGGCTGGGAGCTGCCTTCTCTCCAGGGAACCGCAAACGAGAACGCCTGTCCATGTTCAGCAGTGCCAGGGTTCCACAGAAGGCTTCTCGCTCCTTTGTAGTCTAGGTGAGAAAGTCAGAAAAAGGAAGAAATTGCAGCTTCAGGCCACGGTGGAGACACGAGCCCCGACACATGGCCGTTAAAGAGTCGTTCTCAAAAACTTGGTTAAAAACGGAGCAGTTTGAAGGAAGGGTGCACTTCAAATCACAGGCAAAGACAACGGCGATGGTCGGCGCACATGCATTTAACCTGTGAGCAAGCACCCTATTAAGTCTTACTGATTTTAGTAAGTCACGGACACTTTTTCAAGCCACGTCCCTGCAATTTTAAGCAAGTGTGTTTCAAAGGAGCTGCAGAAACAGAATATGACCACCACTCAGTGCCGGGACTATCCCCAGACGTGACAGCAAAAGGAGCCGCAGCTGCTGAACCTGTAGAAGCAACAAAATTGTCATCGCCTTCCCCGCAGCGGGAGCTCCTGAGCTCCCAGGTGCGACTCCTCGGAAGGAAAGCACGATGCGGTGACACCGCGGCAGGATCCTGCCGTGCCGCTGCACCACGCAACCGAGCCCCACAGCATCCCAAAGCCCGGCCACGGGGCTTTCCAGCAAACCAGACCCCACCGGGTGTTGGCAGCCTTAACATTCACTTTCTTACCCTGCACAGACTTTTTCAGGCTTGTCCAAAGGAACTAAAAGGCTTCTAACCACTAATCTGCTGCCACCTCTTTGCTGACACACACTGAGCAACTACTCACAGCCGTTATCCCCACGATGGGTTTTCTTCCTGCTCCTCCTGCGTTCTGCAACCCAGCCAAAACCCAGAGCAGCTCCCACTGACAACAAGAAATTCACTCCCAAAACAGCGCTGGCACTACTGTCCACCAAAAGGAAAGCCATCATACATCTAAAATCTCAAACTTAAATTAGAAACTATATCCTAGGCTGCTGATAAATACATTTCCAATTGCAGTACTACAATGCCACGTTCTAACACTATGCTGAATTTCTGAAGAAATAGTATTACAAAGCATGCTGGAAACACAAACTTTAACTCAAGTATCTTCTACAAAGAGGGAGCAGGGCTTTTCTACTGTAGTCCTAGCAGGGTCAGGTAGCTTCGCCCAGCATTTTTTGTATGGTTGGTTTTTAAACTGAGTGATGCAGGACAGCTAGTCATTTTTAATTGCAATTGAATTAAGTATTTTCTACTCCCAATAGGTTTCAGATTTTCAAGACAGGCCAAATTCAAGACTGCTGTTGTTCGTATTCTGGGCTTAAAACCCATGAGATGATGGGCATTAGCCACCACTGCTGCTGCAGCAACATCCACAGAGAGGGCGAGGACTCCACGCTGTGAGCACAGTAAGCGACAGCCTGTCGAAGAGCAAGACCAGAAGGGATGAAAGCAACAGAGAGGGAGAAACGATGAAGATGGGAAGACAAAACAAGACCTAACCAGCACTAGCTGCAGCTCCCAGCACCATGCAGGAGCAGATGGCTGAACACCAGGTGAGGGGGGGGTTCAGAGGAGCGACCCAGCGGGTGAGCAGAGAGAGGACCGGGCTCTCTCTGTGCTCAGGTCAGCCAGAGAAGGTGGTAAGGTGCTTCTGCGTAGGACTGCTGGGGGTAGGTGACCCTGCAGGACTGACGGCATGGCGAAGAGGTGTGGGTACCCCGAGGGCTCACCAAGGCCATGCCTGACACTGGGCATCTGGGGGGAAGAGAAGGGCAACGCAGCAGGGGGAGGTTTTGGGAGACACCCCTTTGATAAGGGAGGGAGGCGAAAGGCAAGAGCCCACAGGAGGGCAGAGAGGCAATGACATTTTTCCACATCCACTTGTTTTGTTCCTCACGCTGGACCGTAAGTTTTGGGTCTATCCGCTTCAGTGCGTATTTGCAAAGCCCAAGCGGGGCCTGATCTGTAGCTGCGTCTCCCCCGCGCTACCGCAATACAAACACAACCAGACAGCTGTGGTACAACCGGGGCTGCGGACTGATGCCAGGTCAGGAACACGGACACATCCACCGCCAAGTCACAAACACAGGGGCACTGCTGGGACTTCACATGCACAGAAAAACAAGATTCACTTACATGGAAAACGAGTGGCTTACACAGACGTATGTGAAAAACCAAATGCTTTAATCCATCTATCAAGAACAACAGTTCAAATTATTTCATTGGATACATTAATATTGATCCATAATTTACAGTGCTATGGACCATACACAAATTATTGCTGCAGTCAACAGCAGATGAATATCAACATTACAGTACCAAGCATCATAGCAAGAGGCAGTAATTAATGTCACTTTTTCAAGAAATATAGGTATTTATACTATTATCAACATCAGCTTCCCCCCCAGTGCATTTTATGTCAAACAACATAAATGTAAGTGCATTATTTTGTGCTTTGTGCTTTCCTTATGTACCTTCTTTTTGCTTTTACAGGTTGTAAAGAGTTAAATATTGCTTCAGAGGCCAAAAGCAGTAAGGAAGAACTTCATGGTACTCTGCACGTTCCTGCTTGTTGCATGGCTTTGGCAAAGTGAGAACTGGTAGGTACGCCATCCGCTCGCTCAGGAAAGCCACCGCCGGCCCAGTGTCACACAAGACACCATCGTCAGGCTGGGCAAAAACTTCTGTCCATCTCTCTCCACCTAGTTTGTGCCAAACCCTGCCTGTAATTGCCGTCTCTGTCCTCTGCCATTGATCCCCTGTAAAATGTCACGGCCACACATTCACAATGCTCAAATGGGCAAAGACATCTCCAGTTAGCACCCGCCTGGAGGCCTACGTCTCCTAGAGATGTCCCCACTGTAGTCTCAACATGCTTCCATTCAAAGGGTGGGCAGACTCAGAGGAGGGCTGTAGTCTAAGGGAACACGGGGCGAAGAGTGAGCAGGGCACAGCCGAGTCGTATGTTACCCCAGAGCAACACAACGTACGGGGAACATGCAACACAGCTGCTGGGGCCACAGCGACTTTTATCAAGAAATCCAGCTCTTGATGCAACGGTTTTCCTTGAATCCTAACTCATTTCCACCCAGCATGTAACCAAAAATCAAGTCATGGCCGTCAGTGAGTACCAGTGGTTTCACGTAAGCTTGAAAAATATTTATATACCACAGTCTAGACTTCAATTTCTGAATGCCCAGCACAGGCATCAACCCAAAAGCCTTATTTAATGTATTCAGTGGTTTTCAGTTACTACACTCAAGCGTGCACACCCTGATTTTGTACAATGCTGCAGAGCTGTCCCATTTTAATGGGGAAGGGTAACACAACCCTGTGTTACAGCTACAAGCATTTTACAGCCCTGATTTTCTTCACCTGTCACCATCACCAAATGGCAGCATCAGAAGCCTGTACCCACATACTCGACTCGGAGCTAACTACAGCACAGCTGCCTTGCAGGGAATTTCCCTGCCGGAGGGCCACGATGGCTGCAGTGCATCCTGCAGGCTCCTGGGTCCTGCCCTGGGCCAGAGCTTCACTACCCTAGGAAAGACACATTCCTAAAAGCTGTCCGGGGTGGGGGGGGGGACAGAGGCATCATTATAATCTAACTCCAGCTCCTCCTTCAAAAAATAAAAAATAAAAATTAAAGTAAAAAAAGCCACAACCCGGTGGTTGCATCAATGCTAACACATAGCTCGCTGCTCAAGCGGAAACGGAGACAGCCGGACGCAGCCAGCGACAGCCACAGAAAAGAGCGACAGGAATGCAGACCCCAGAGTACCGTAACAGCGAGTTGTGTCCCCGCTGAGCCCCGTGCCCCTCGCCATCAGAGCCAGGAGGAGCGGGGCCGGGCAGGGGACGCTTCAAGAACCCTTCCACGGGGAAATGTTTGGGTGAAAGCTCAGCGAGCCACGCCACGGGCTACGGGAACTCCCGGCGTTGTCCCCAGCTGTCCCAACGCTACCCAATTCACATTTGATTTCTGAACACGAACTGCTGCGACCAAGGTTTCCTTATAAAGCCTGCCAAACTGGCACTCAAGTCACTAACCGCTTCACTTATCCTATATAATTTCCAGTGTAGCACAAAGGAGAACGGGAAGCTCTTGTTTTCTAATACGTAGGCACCATGCTACACTTCAACATCCTATGAAACACCACCCTAAAGCTCTCTCCTATGCCACACTTCAGTCAGTGCTAGTCGAGGAAGACTACAACTAGAGTTTAAGGCACTTCATTCTGAACGAGATACGCTTGCCTGCCGCCTGCGAGTCAGCTGTAGGCTGCTATTGAGAAATCCATTCAATCCGTCTAGCTCGTAACACCACGTCACCTCTGTAAAACACCTAGGCTTGATATAATACAAGTATAACTACCGTTATTGCATAGGACTACACTTGAGTAGATAATGCACCGAACTACTTTTACAACATTGTTGCATGTTAAAAAATAATAACATTGTTATCAAGTAACAGTTATTTGCAGATACAGTAATTTACTCTTTTTTTTGTTTGTTTGTTTTTTTCTTATGTCAGCCCCAGTGCTGAAATAAAACACAAAATTACTATAACGGGTATATTAACTACATAGTTATGTTTCCAAGCATATTACTACTTTTTTCTGTATCACTAAAAATAAATATGTAAGTTCAGTTTCTCTACAGAGTTGTTTTATTACCTAATCTAAACTTGTACTCTACCTTAAATGTGTTTAAAAACATTTTCAAAGTGAGACTGTAATATACAAAATATTCTCAAAATCTCTCTTAAAACACAGAACCCTGCATAAAAGCTTCCTTTCAAGTGTTTACAAAGAACGCAGAAAACTTCCAATGAGTTTTAAAAATGTCAAAAAATTGTTGCAATATTAAGAGGCAAAATTCTTACAAATGAAATACAAATATATTTAAAACAAAAAGTTGAGGATAACTAAGGAATCCATGCAAATCAAAATAAACTGTACAATGCAATTTAAAAAAAAATAAAGCCAATTAGATATGTACAACATAATGTGCCCAGCTGATGTATCAATTTTTTTTTTTGTCCAAAGAGTGTAATACCAACTTACAGTGCTCCTGCTTGGTTTACTGTTGGCAAGCCATCAATGCGTGTTTCAAAACAAAATAAAAATCTAAGAGAAAAACTCGAACCATGATCAAAAGGAAAACCCAAATCAGCTCAGAGTAAAATTAAACAGCACTCTGAGAAAGAGACTTGCATCTCCCTGCAATTTTCAGCAACAGCATTTTATATCACAATCAACACAATCAGGATGTCTTAACACTTTTTTTTGTTTGTTTGTATTCTGATTGGAGTAGGGTGGGTATTCTTCCCCAAACACTTGTCATGTAAAGACCAACGTTTGAGGGACACTGTATCTTTAAGGCAGCACTATTCAATTAATACAATTACAAATTGGACTTTTTTTTTTTTTGGTTTCTTTACATTCTTGTACTTTACATTTTGTTTCCAAGTAAATAGGTTTCATTTACAATTCTACTATTCCCCCTTCCCCCCCAGTAGAAACAGACTCTTCATTTGTAATTCTATTGCTTTGAGTAGATTTGACCAGTTCAAAGTTCTTGGTGAATCCAGTTCACAGATACTGTACATATGCTGTACAATATTTTGGAGGCATTGGTAGTTTTAAAATAGAATATACAAGTTTCTTCACAAAAATTCTAAAAAAAATCCTATATATATAATATATACACACACGCACACACACTGGGCTACTGATGAAGCACAAGGAAAAAAAATCAAAGAATTCTACAAAAGGTAAATTATTTAATCTACTGATCAAGAAACAAAGCAGTTTATGAAAGGTGTGCCAAGTATATGCTAACAAGCATGATCGGTGTCCTCCATGCTCACGCTGCTCCGCCTGCTACTCGTCTTCGATGCTCCAGGAGACACAGAAGAAAGTAGCGGGTCAGTTACTCCGACAGGGGAGAGGGTATCGTCCATCAAGATATCTTCCAGTTTGGATCCCATTTTTGCAGGAACGCTGTAAGTGCCGGTCGGTTCAGTCACATTTCCGAGGTTGTCACTGAAGGTGATGGTACCGTCAGTGAGATCAAGGGTGGTAGTGCAAGACAGGTCTGTGTGGTGCGGCATGATGTCTTGGTTGCAGTTGTCCAGCACAGGTTCTTGTTTGATGACCCTGTTGACCATATCAGGGGAGCAAAGGCCTGTAGATGGAACAAGGGACAGTCCATGTGCCCGAGCTTGCATCTCAAGTTCCTGTGAAGGAGGATAAGGGACAAATTAAGAAAAAATCTGAAAGCAAATTCTGTCATCTTACGCTCTTGTGTAAGGCAACTTAGTTTCCTTCTGTTGTACGCAAACTGTTCCCTCCCTTTCCAGTAGCAACAAGTGCTTGCACCTTGTACACTCCTGCCCTGCAGATTTTCACCTGAACATCAGTCTCTTGAAGAGGTGGGTGAACACCACCCCACATACGTCCTCCACGCTCCTCAGGACCGACACCAGAGCCAAAACCCAGCACCCTGTAGAACAGACACATTTCCCCTCGGGCCTCTTCCCAAACCGGTGCCAGAGTAGGCAAGTTTGGCATCAGGTCAGGTGACGAAAGCATTTTAAAGTTGGGAAAAAAAGTGAAACAGCAGAAGTGTAGGCTCAGCACTTTTTAAGAAGTCATATGTGAAGGCATAGCATGTCTATATGATGCTTGTCATTTCCTGCTGAGACACAGGAAGGGACATTTCTCATTCGATAAGTCTGGTAGAGTTGGCAGTAAAGAGGTCAGCCGAAACTGAGCAACACTATTCCTGCACTGAAATATCATAGGCAAGTCACAGCCACGATTCTCTGAATCTTCATGAAAAGTTTAAGTCCCACCTTCACATTTAATCATACAGATGCACTTGACTGAAGACAGATAATGGAAGAATTCACTTAAATGCCCTTTCTCAAATGCAGCAGTGAGAGAGATGTTTTGCTTCTACTTATGCATTATATTAGGCAATCACAATCACTGTTATGATTGCACTGTTTCTGGATATTCCTGTCACTGAGGTTGATTAATAGCCTTTTTTCCACTTTCAAGCTAAGACAACAAGCTTGTAGTGGCACACTGCAAGATCAATGGAGAAGGTGGAACAAAGAAGCACTTCTTCCATCAGCTAATATGCCAAAATCAGGAGTTACTTACTCTGTGCTTAATCAGAATCAACGCAAAAAGGGAAAAAAAAAAAAAAGACTTTAGGTTATTTGCTGCCAGTTGTATTGCCCATTATTCAAGGGTCTGTTTTTATGGTTTTTTGATTGAAGAAGGAGCCAGAGCAGATGGATAATGCAAAGGAAGATGAAAGATGCTTAAAAGTCATCTGACTTAACTTTGAAATACCACTGCTTGATGTTGCTCTGCAGAAGGGTTGCACATCTTTATCATCTCACTCTAGCAAACAGATTGCCCAACAAAGCACAAAAACTGCGCTGAAGCTGAACCCAGCCTGTTCTATTTTAAAGCTGTTTACTGCCACACTTGACTCTCAGGTATTTCTAGCTTCATTATCTACTTTGTGGATTAGCCGTGCTGTGGTTCAGAGGTCTCCTGACACAGCAGCAGGCCTGGCACACTGCAGCCTGCATGCAGAGTTCAGCTGTTCACACTGCAGGCGAGTAGCAACATGAGAGGATCTGGGACATCGCTGTCTCTGTGTTACGTGTTCTTACACCCAATTCTAGATGCACTTCTTTAATTACCCTTTTATGAAAAGGGGCGGACAGCCAGCTATCTTTGCCCACCTGGAGAACAGAGTTGACAACAAAAGCTGTATAGGGTGCAAGGCTAAGGTTTCCTATCCAGCTCGAGGTGAAAGCAAAGGAATTGGAGAAACTGAGTTCTCACCCCAAATCTCTCCGTAATATAGGCTATTGGGAACCTGGATGAATCTAACAAGGCAACAACCCATGGAGAAAACATATTCATGCCACCTACTGCTTTTCAGTGTTGAACAGGAGAACCATTTTACAATCCTACAGACTTCAAGGAACAAGACGGACAACAAACCATAGCTCCTCAGACAAAAAAAAGCAGCTCAACATCCATAGCTCTTGGCTGTCTTGCTGCAAAAACTCTTGGAGCCCTCTTATTAGGTGTGCTTCTCTGTAACTGCTCTGAGACAAGCCAGGGCAGCTTCAACATTAAATACAGCTGCCAGACCCCAAGATACCCATGCATAACTCCAGATACGGTGCTGCAGTGTCTGTCACCAATACAGCCCTCCCTGCCCATTTTGTCCTGCAATTAGTATTTACCCTCCACCAGAAAGCAGACAACAGATTCCTGCAGAGCATCAGGGAGAGGCTGATTGAGAGAAGAAATAAGAGACCAGATTTAAAAGACTGCAATCTGCAGAGCTTTTCTGACAGATAGGGCCTACACTGGTCCCCACACAATTTAGAAAATCCACAAGCAAAACAAAAATACTTCATTTATTGCCATTTATCTGAAACTGCTTCAGAAGAAAAGAAAAAAAGCACTAAAGCTACAGGTCAAAAAAACCACAAACAAGACAACTGAAGTGAACACACTCCCAAACAGCTGAACTGAATTTCATCACTATCAACAAAGAGATGATATATGAAGTCCCAATTCCTTAGGTCTGGCACCAAGAAAAAAATAATACCTTACAAATCTTTTTTATAGTATGGTTCGCAACTTATGTTGGCCATGGTACACTAAAAGTAGACCCACCCTAAGTGCTTTTACTAGAGTGTTGGGATTTTTTTTTAGCTTTTTTTTTTTTAAACTAGTTTGTCTTGGTTTTTTTTCTGGGAAGATCTCTGCAGACATCTCGGCATCGGTCACCATTAATTAAAATGATGGTTCCTTCCCACTCATATTTCTACAAACCAGCTTCAGTTACCATTATTTGCAGTCACACACTGCAATAGCAAGGGCACTTGCAACTTTTTTATCAGCAAACCTGTATTCTGAGCAGCAGGTGCCTGTTGGCATGTTCCAACTTCTTCTGTCTGTTCTCGAGCTCCTTCGTGCGTTGCTGTTCTCTTTGCAGCTTACGGATGTAGTCCACTGAGGCTTTTAGAATCGTTCCCTTATTCCAGCGCATATCCCTTTGAAATCAATAAAAAAGGAAGAGTTAAGGCTCTCAGGAAGGCTTTATTTTATAGTCATTACCTTCCCATCAGCAGCTAGGATTACACCTCACATATATGTAACACCTGGCTAGTATTTATTCCAAGTTCATGCATACAGAAGGCATTTGAAATGCACTAGAGGGGGCCAGACCACAACTATTGCGAAGCAGGCTGCCCCAGCTCTGGCCCAGTGGAAGGCACAGAGCCCAGGCACTGCCCTGCGGCCCC
>JANZLQ010000037.1:18812463-18825224 GCA_026212715.1 Elanus axillaris | reverse complement strand
GCAGTTTGGGACCAGCACTGTGCAAGAGCAACTGAAGACCTGGGGCTCCTTCTGTTGCCTTATGGCAAGGCTGCAAGACAACAACGATGAAACAAGACTCTTTCTCAAAACATTGTAGGGTTTGCTAGCTGGGTGATGCCTGATTTCAGCTGGGGAATTAAAAGGACCATATATGACCTGGTGCTTCTATGGGAGAAAGACCTGAGGCTCTTTAGCTCCCAAGAAGCAGCAAGCAACAGCCCTCCTGGTGGCACTGTATCACAGCTGCGTTACAGTAGGAAGAGAAGAGCCCAGTACAGCAGCATATTCCTGTACTTTAAACCCTGGATAACATACAAATGCCGCGTTGCAGCCTAGAGGTGATTGCTCTTCACTCAGGTAGTTACATGGCTCCCATACTGCTTCTCCCACACTGTTCCTCCCACACCTGCTTTAGGGAGAGAGGCTGCCTGCATCATCTTCTCACCTACATCATCTTACTTTAAATTAAAAAAAAAAAGGTTACTGCAGACCATCAGACTAAAGATCCACCTGTCCTGTAGGTTGATACTGTGCAACATTGTCTTGCTTGCCTTAGAGGAAGCTGAAGAGCCTCTCCGAAGAGTAGCTATGAGTTGTTCCCTGAGCATCTGTCTTAAAATAATGGAAACTCTCCCCAAAAGCGTCACAGGGCATTGATTCCGATTTAAGTGACACTTACAAGCTCCAGAGCAAGGGGGGTTCCTTGCTACTCAATCAGCACTGGGAAAGTGTTAAGACAAGTTAGTAGCAGTAAAGTTACCTAAAAGAACTACTGGGAAATTACCAGAAACACTGGTGAATTATCAGTGAACAGACATACAGCTATGTTCTTTATTTTGCTGCTTTTTTCTTGGAGGGAAGGGGAATATGACGGCTTCCCTGATGAACTGCCCTCCATTTTCACAGAAAGAGGGATTGGTTCTGTCTTGCCAATCTGTGACACCTTATAAATTAAAAGAATCATTTAGCAAGACAAGCAGCCAGGCAGCCAGCTATGCAGCGAGACTAAAGTTTCACATCCTGACCCCTCGACCTCTGATAAGGCAGTCCTCTTAGCATCAACCCCAGCCGTATTGGGTGCTGAGCTGCTGTACAATGGTACAGTGACTGTTTTGTGACACAAATCATCAAATTAGTGTAACTTCAGCAAGTTCCAAAAGGGGAAAAAAAAAACCCCAAACCCAAAACAATCTTCAAAAAATATAATGGAACCCTCAAGTATTTCTACACTCAGGGAGTGCCAAGATCATACAACAAAACTCAGGATTTTTTTTTTTTTTTTGTAAATTCTTTTTCTCCCCTAAGATTTTTTTTTTTTTTTAAACACACCTCTCTCCCAGTCTCCTTGGGCTCATTATACTTACGGGTCATTTGACTTGGGTATCAAAGTGCCTAGTTCTTTTATACGATCATTAATATTAAATCTTCTTCTTCGTTCAACTTTAGGAAAAACAACATAAATGTTACAAGTAATATTCACACGTAATTACAACATATAAAGTGTTTCATCAAAGATTTCTTTAAGCACCTTTAAAATGTTCACCTTAAGCTTAAAATCCAGTAACAGAGTAATTTATTTTGCTCTCCTACACATGGGTACACTAAGACAGAAGTCCTGTCTATACTGCAAAAATGTGGGACTGCTGAAGTGGCAAGAGTTAAACTGAGACTCTAAAAACCAGGATGGCTGCATTAGCATAGGACTCAACTGAGAAGCAAATGTTCTCCTACCGAAAAGCATCACAGACAAATTCAGAGACAAAAACTTAGATGCTCAAGGAAATCCCAAAGCAGGAGAAGGGGCAAAATGTACAGGCTCTTTTTTTTTTTTTAAATACTCTTCCGGATGCAACATTTTGAGGATCCAAAAGTTAAACTTAAATACCAATTTTCCTGCATTAGCTTTTCATGCTACAAAAAAGGCTTCTGAATAGCTCAAGGCATGAAACGGTTCCTTTCTTCTAGTAATAAAAAGTATAAAAGGACAACTTAAGGATCCTTTAAGTCACAAGATGCTCATTATTTTAAAATGTTTTTTTCCAACTTGGAAATAAGTGTTCCCTTCAAAAACAGAATTTATAAAATTGCCGCGCTGAGGGTGCACACTGGTGTTCAAAGTCACAAATTGACCACATATCTACGATTTTAGATTAGTTTAACAACAACAAAAAAAGGCAAAATTGTGCAAGTTGGATTTGTTAAAAGCAGCTGGATCAAATGTTGTTCCCAGTAATTGCACTGATAACAGCCACCTGTTCACTTGGTTTACTGAAAAAATACAGTTTAAAATTCAATAGAAGATTTAAGCATACATTTCACAAGAATTCGGGATATTTCATCTATGGGCATAATATAATGCACTGGTACTATATACTACACGCAGTGTCTTGGTCAGATTTAAAACAGCAACATCTGAACACGTAACACCTAAAATCATTACTAGAACTGGCGCAAAATGCAAAGAACCAAAACTTACTCAAGTTGTGATTGTCTTTCTTTTGCCTCTCCTTAGCCAATGCTCTTGCTTCTGACTCTGTAGGAAAAATACATGCTGTGCATGTGAATGAAGTAATTAGAATTCAAGTAATTCAAACACAACATTTCAGTCTGTGAAACATTTGCACAGGAAGCCTGATCAATATTTGTCAAACCAATTATTACACTCATTCCAAGGGGTGAGAAGGGCCTGTACAGTAAGCTGTGATTGCCAAAACACGATGCTGGTGTTGAACTTCACTCCTGAACCAGAAGAGAGCATCTCTTCCCACACTTCCCATACTGACTTCCATGATGAGAACGTTTCCCACGGAGGCCCTGACTCAGCAAGGTATTTGAGGACAACAAACTGCTGAAATGCAACATACCTTCTCCTATGTCTACATACAGCCAGCACGCTTACGTACCACACAGAAGCTGAACCAGAGGAACAGCATGCTTATTGCATTGCTACCTGCACAGGATGTGAAGCAGTCAGGAGTCAGAGGCTCTGCTCATTGGAATTAAGGCTACATCCTCTTGCGGCACGTGCATGCACATCACCACAAGACTCAAGGTGTAACTTAAGTGACCTATTAAAAATACTGTTTTTTCCAGCTACACTACCTGTTCTCGTTATATGAAAAAAAGATGAAAAATTCAACACCTTTATTAGCAATAATGTTAGAAAACAAAGCTCCTTGCTTCAGGAAAAGCAAAAAGAAAAGTAATGACAACCATGCTGTACATCAGTTGTCTCCCCAACTCAGAACTGCTCTTAACCTTGCTCCACACATTTATTATCAGACTTCAGCATGCAATAGTACAGGCAAAAGCATAACTAAATTTGTTATTTTCAGTTCTCATTTGATCTTACATTTCTCAAGCAATTTTAAGTATTTTCATGTTTGCTCTACTTGTTTTAATTTTTGAAAAAGGTGAAGTCATTAATCCTTGCCCTTTTGCATTTAAAACTCAAAACCACCAAGCATTTAGTTTCACAGTAAGTCAGTGAGGAGGAAGGAGTGCATGATCTATTATCAAACATTCCATAATGGAAGCAAAACCTCTCACTGACTCCAACAAGTTTCTTTCCTGTACAATTTTATTTTTAAGGAATATGGATTATGCCCCACACATTTCAAAGTAACAGCTGATAAGGGTTTCCCTTGGAGTACTGGAAGCTTACTACGTCATTGCTTAGAATACAGAACTACCCCAACATTATATGCAGTATAACAAGACATATCCTCTTCTATGCTAGGCTCCCAAAGGATCCCCCCAGAAGTGTGAAAGATCATCGCATGTCTTAATGAAATCTGGGCTTAATCTGACATTGCCTTATGGAACAGATATGAGGTTTGGAAGGCCAAACCTGATAGAAACTGCACTTCTGGGTGAGCAGGATTCCCATTAAATCCTTCAATAACTTCACCTGAACCATCATACACATCAGACACTGGGATAACAGATTTGATTTTTTGGGGGGCTTTCTTCATAATTTTGATATTTATACAGCAGGATGAAGAAAAATTTCTGACAAATGCTGGATCTAAATATTGCAAGCTCCCTCCAGCCTAGCTCCAACAGCAAAATCAGGAATTGGAGAACCAAAAGACCCCTGCCTACAATAACACGCTGATTTTAAAATCACTGGCTGTCAAAAAGCACCATCAATAGTGCTTTCTACACAAAGGCTTGGCCAGATCAGTGTCAAAATGGCTACGGTTAAATTCGAGTTTAGTTCCTAAACCTCTCCTAAATAAAATGCAATCTGTTATCGCATATTTTGAACAGAAAAAGCACTCACCTGATTTTTTTCTGTGTACAGGTGAATATAGCATACAGACATTTAACTTAGTTCAGGTCTACTCTGAGGTACTGAGGACTTCCATAAGACCACTTCACTCATTGATTTCCCCTCTCTTTCTGCCTTCTTTGCCTGAAGTCTTACACAACCATCTGCAGTGAATCCATCAGCCTGGGCATCTGACAAGTTGGATGTTTAGCTTGCAGTCTACAGCCAGCTTCACCTTTCTATAACTGGGGCAATGAAACTGTCTATAATGCAGGACTTGGAGTAGTTCTCACCCCCTCCCACCCTCCTCTTAACATAGGTCCATCGCTGTACAAGCTTTTCTTCTTCTAGCAGCCACAATTCATTGTGCAGTTTCTGTGTCTTCATTTGGTGCTGAACTCAAATTTTATGCAGTCATCTAAATGCAAATATCCACCAGCTCAGAGATGTGGCATTTCCTCCTGAGAAGCTGACTCCTGGGCTATTAAAACTGCTCTACTTAAACTAATTCCTGCCCAGAACCTGCTTTGCAACCGAGTCAGCCTGGGATTTTTCACAACAGAAACCCAGAAAGACAACAGACAAGAAAGAAACTATGCCTTTACCTAGTAAACTATGTATACTGCATACAGTATGACTCCCTGTTGGGCTTAAGAACAGCCATTTCTGGGTATTAAGATGATTTTATCATCTGTTCTAGAATGGATCTCCATTCGTTCATCCTGCAGACAAGCTTGTCTTGTATAGCATATCCTACCTGTGGTTATATCCTTTTAAGTGAAGCGAAACAGCAAAAATAAAACATGTGTGAGAATACAAAACTTAACTTCTTCCTTGGAACTATTTAGCTTCTGTACACATGTGCTTGAAAGAGGCTTTTAATGTCCCCCTTCCCCTCCCCACCTCTGATGGCTTATTCAGAGCACTGCTGGAAGAACTGACAGGATAAGAAATTTACAGGATGCTTCATTTTCATCTTAATTTAAGGCATGCATATTCTCTCTCTTGACTGCCTAATTTTACATTTTATAGGATCTAGGTGTCCAGATTTTGTATCACAACAGGTTATTTGTTCATTACTGCCCTCCCCTAGTAAAGTCTCAGCATGTAGCACTCCTTGACACAAATCCCACAGAGACTCCAGATATGAAGTTGTGAAAGTTTGATGTTGATAGAGCAAACAAGAAGCCCGAACTAGAAAACAGCTCTGCAAGAGATACATGGAAGTTTGCTGTGACACAACGCTTTCAGTGTGCAGATTTGACTACAACGAGTAGGGACTATTATCTTAACTTGTCACAGTGAACACACACATACCCACACAACTGTACTGCAGGCTAATACATCTGCTAAAAAATGGTCCGCAGAGCAAAAAGTAACTATTCATCCACATATTCTTTCTCATAACAGAAATTATATCCGATAACACCTATTCAGGTGAAACAAATTATGCAATTTTACTATTGCTCCAAGGTGGTATTTTAGACATATTTACCTGTGAGCTCCCTTTTTATATTAGGAAGATTAGCTGGGCATGAGTTGCTGATGTTTAGTCCTGGAGGAGGCATGCTTTGGTTGCCATAAAGGTCAATCAAATTGCCAGACACAGGCAACTGGAAAAGATAAACAAGGAAAAGGATCATTTGGTTTGTCCTTATGAAAGGCTTTGTACAGAAGAACAGAGTTAGGATCTGCTAAGAAATCTGTGCTCTTTTCCATGTGCAAACAGAGCGTGCAAGAAGGTCAGCAAAAGTCACAGATATGCACAGGCATGAGGAATAAAACACCTACGTTGGGAAAATTATGTCTCCTCAAGAATATGCAGGCAAAGAGGTAACATGCAGTATTGCTGCTCCTTGGTTTTCAGTGAAACTATTACATCTGTACCCCCATCACTTCTCTTACTCAAAACATCTGAAAAAGCCCACAGAACTCTCCTGGAAGACCACCCTGTTTTTCAGGAATAGGTGAGTGAAAGTACTTAGCAGGTTGTCACATGCTTGAGAAAGAACACTGTATTAATCAATCGCATTTTTCATGTGATTTGAAAGCTACCTACACAGAAAACATTTAAGTTTACTTTTAACTTGGTTTTCGCCTTATGTAACAAGGACACGCATCAGTAGGAGGAAGATTATTTTTACATTAAGTTTCCTCAATTACTTGTTCATTCTGCTATTCTTATTTAGGTATGTTTAAGAAAGGAGATCTACAGAGAAACAGGATAGTATTCCAACAAGACTTATCAAAGGTATCCCTTTAAATTGAAAGGTATTTAAAGAAGTTTGCATTTACCCTGAGTGGATTATTTTACCCATCTCTTTTTTGTTTTCAAACTAGGTTTTGAAAAAGACAGGTATAAACCACTTTGATATCTTATCTGACTGGCAATACTTCTCATCACTGCTGCAAAGAAAACCAGTCCCCCCAAGACACTGATCCTGCAGAGATAAGAGTAAGTATTAACTTTACACCCATGTAATTAATGCTGTTGAAAACAATGGAGTGAGTCACAGCCTGGACTACGGAACTCCTACTGATGGTCCTTGCCAGATTGAGACCTACGAAAATTTCTCCACCATCTGGAGCTACCATAAGCAGCAAAGTTGATATGCATCCATTAAAGTACCACCAGCTAGAAGCCGTGCTGATACTTGTCTTGAACAGACAGTGGCCAACAACAAAGTCACCTGACTCAATCTTTAAGTGACAGAGGAAAAATATAACTGAATTCTCACCAAGATTCAGTCTTACAGTTCCTCACCCTCTCCTTAGCTCCTGACTGCAATATAAAAAAAGAAAAAAAAGAAAAATCTATAATAAAGCTAAGGTCACAGCTGTTCATCACAGACTATGGTCCCAGTTGTGACCTACCCGCATTAATGTCAGGGTGACCACTTGCTCTCACTGCTCTACAAGGCTGACCTTGTATCTTTTGGCCCCTCAAATGTGTCCATGACATAGGCACAGCAATAGCGTCATACGCCCTTCTGACTTGGATGTGCTTTTTCTATTCATGCTCCTATGCATGGGGAGAGCACAAAGACCTTGTTTGTAGCCCAGGGACTTGAAGTTCAAAACCAGACATGTGAAATCTAATTAGGAATTTTGGGGCGGGGGGGAAATAAATTTTTTTCAGAAATCTAGAAACTAGCATCTCAAAGCCTCGGTACAGCAGCTAAGTTATAATGAAACATGGAGAACAGTTAAAGTCACCAAGCTACTTGCCTTACTGCAAGACGGACCCGGATTGTTACAAGTAGCTTGTGATTTTTTAAATTCTTTTTTCCCCCCAAAGGTGTCAACACTGTGCCAAATTTTGTGTGTAAATAAACAGGACCTGTGTAAGCAATCACCACAAAAGGGGACAGTAATGCAGGCAGCAGCTGCTGAACATGCACACTGAAGTTCTGCAGAAGTTGCAAGCACCAGAGGAACCCCACCAAGAGCTGTGCGACAACCAAAGCACAAACACTGCTGATGCAGCATTAGCTAAATGAAGATGAAGGGAGAAATTTGCACAGCTGCTAAACTTTGCAGGTTTGCATGTACACATTAATGCTCATCAAGGAAATCTGTATTAAAGGTAGATGCCAACAGCCTCGGTTTAAATCAGTGATCTGTAAGCCAAGAGACTGGTTGGCTTCTTTCTTTGACTACTTTTCCCAGAAAGCTGAACTCCACAGGTCAAAGCTTCAGTTTTAACTTTTTACTGTGAGTGTGACTACATGTATGGTCCACACTCACACTCAGTATGAGCCTCTGAGAAGCCTATTCTCCAGGATGGGTGCAAGTCACATCTTTGGGACCAACTTTACACAATTCCCTTCAAATGAAAAATATAAAGTGCATGCAACACTTCAGCTCATCTCACATGGCTAAAATACCTGCAGTTAAAGATAAGTTAAAATTGAGGCATATACTCTGTTCACAATTATATTCCAGGTCCCAGAGAGATAAAATTGTTGACTTGTAAGGTAAGACCAATAATCATTAGTGCAGAGTTTCGGGAACGGCGAAGGGGAGAAGACCTGTATATGCTGAGGGCATTGGTTTGAGATGGACAAGTCAGCAGTGCTGTGAGCACACAAAAGCAGCCACTAGGCTGAAAAGGGCATCTACCCACCCCCCACCCCCCAAAACCAGAAGGGATTTATAACGGACACAATGCATTGACACCCAGGCATCTATTTCAAATGCTTCCTATTGGAAGAAACTAGGAAAAATTAAACATGGTTTGCAAACATTTCACCTCTAATCTATTAAGACAGTCAAGCCTTTCATCCCTTTCCCCAAGTACAAAGAGATGGGAAAATGTTCAAAACTCCCACAGCCATTTCATTGGGAAGATGAAGTCTCAAAACTTTGAGAAAGACATGGAATTTTCTGGTGCTGAGGCTCCTTCCCTGTCTTCTCCAAACTCTAGCATGTTTCCAACCTAAATATGCTTTCCTTAAGGCTTTCTTAGCTACTTCTGGCTCAGAAAAAATTTAAACACAGCATCAGTCAGATCATCCACCTTTACTCTCCCAAAAAGTAAACGCAGGAAGAGGGGCTTATGCCAGACTTAGCTTGTTATCTTGATTGAAATAACATGGTCTAAAATGCCTTCATTTGTAAGATTTCGTATTTCTAGGCCTTGGCTTCACAAGGTGCACAAACATCCCAAGAAAAACAAATTTCAGCCTTACTATCACTTTGCATCCACTTTTTTTTTTTGGTCCTGTTTTTCTTTTTAATAACTGCTTTTATAGAACAGAAATTTCAAACATGGTTATTATTTCTCCAAGTTCATCATAGTGTACATTCAGGGGAGTCTGAGGCTTTCCTTTCTCTTCCACTACTCCAACAAAACAAGCACCCACATTCAGGTCATTGATGCGCTGTATAAAATCACTGAGACATCAGCTGTGTGATCAACAGTGCTGCTTCTAAGGTACGCACTGGAATGGATTCTGCTCCGCAGCTCATGGAGCCTGCAATGTATTGTGTTGTTCCCCTACCTACAAGCACACAGTCAGCAGCATTCCCTGAAATAAGACTCCTCTCTGCTCCTGGAGTTTAACTTCCCAAGGAAAGTCACATTTAGAAGTGGAGCTGCACGTACTCACATGGCTTTCCATGTCAGACTCTTGCTAGAATTGATTAGTTGGATGAGTTAGCTGCCATCTCAACTTGGCATACAAGAGTACTTTACACAGTACCTAGCAATTCAATTACTAGGTTGTATCTACGCAGAAAACCTTCTTGGCAAACTAGTGACCATTTTGTGATACTTCTCACCACAGAAGCAAAGCCAGTTAACTTGTGACCCAATACCAAAGTTTACAAACACTTCCACAAGCAGTTGATTGCAATGAGCCCTTTTCAATTAAGAGGTACTTGGAAACTTCCCTTAGCTCCCTCTACACAGAAATCTCTGCTTTTGCTTATCAATTAAGTACTGTTACCAAATGTAACAAACTGGTCCTTTTGTTCTTTGTTGGTTATGGAACAATAGCAGCCTTTGTCATAGTCTCAGCACAGCTATTTATAGGTTGTGTCTCTTTAGAGACCATTTCCTCTCTTGATTTCTTCCACCGCTACTTAGCTCAGTCTACAGACATTAATTCCTTATTAGTAAAATGTTGTGTGTTTTAAGAGCTAAATCGTGTTCCAAAAGAAAAGCGTCTGTGACACCAGGTTCATTTTTTCCCCAAAACCAACGGTTGGGAAACATGGTTCAATTTCCATCTCTTCAGGATTGGTACCAGGTTAATTCAGAGACTGAAATATGCTTTTTGTCTCCAGCAATTTAAATGTATTCCTAAAGAAGTCTTAATTCTACTATTTCTTTAGGTTACAGACTTTACCACATACAGTGGGCAATTTCTGAAATTTCATGGCAAATGTGCATCAGGCAGTCTTTACAAGGCTTGGTGTCACACAGAAAGCAGCAGGGATACAGACTACACTAAATATTGACTATACGGACTCCTTGCACCAAAAGAGTGCAGAATACTGTTATGTCCTTGCCTGGAAACAAAGAGCTACTGCTGGGGTACCTGTGAAGTAAGAGAAGAAAAGTACAAAGAAATCCAAGTCCCCTCTAATTTAATGGGTCCCAATCCAATGGAACTTCAGAGAAAGGACTCCAGAAGAGTGACTATATTGAAAACTATTTTTTTCACAGGTTTTTAAGTTTTCCTCTCCAGTTCCAGGGCAGATGCACTTTTGAAGTCATCTTCGATTAAAGGAAAATTTATTCTTTCCGGTAGGACTCTGAGTAGACTGAGAAATAACTGCAAAGGGCACTAATTAGCAAGGGATGCTGGTGGGCCGTTTCCTGCGGCATGCACCACGTCTCCAAGAGGGCTGTGGGAATCTGTGGGAGCATTGGACTAGGTTAACACGACATCAGACGAGTACTGTCAGCAAATGTAAACCTATGCTACAAAATTGATGCTATGTGGTAAGCTGTAAATTTTGGCACTAGATAAAAAAAGAAACAGACGCCAGCCCTGGCAGACATCTACTCAGCCAGATCTAACAGCACTTAAGCCTAAGGCAAAAAATTCACTGGAGCTACTCTCCACAGAAGATCAAAATAAGATTATGCCAGAAGTACGATTATATTAATGCTCGCAGCAATGTGAACCAGCAACCAGAAACAGCAACTCAGAGGTAACCTGCTCCTTCCCTCACTCATCGACTGTTACACCTCTGTGTTTTTGTCTTTTGTCACAGGCTTCCTAAGTCCCCTTCTCCCATTAAGTTTTTAAGCTTCTTTACTCCTTCCCCTTTTGTCTGTTTTGAAGGTTGTTTTTTTAATTATTTTTTTATACCTCTAAGTTTTGTAACATCTTTGCTGTCATCTAGCTAGGGACTTCTCTCCATTTTAAATCAGGTTAGTCTAAAGCTATGATACTAGAGCTAAGAGTTAAACTATAGTGTCTCTGGATAGGGATGCTAACATGTGCTTAAGCATGGTGTACTATTTCTTAATTGAACACGGTAAGATACAGGAACCTGGGGTGCCAGAGGTTCCTTCCTGGCTTTCCGAAGCCAAGCATAATGTCCATGGCGATCTTCAATACGAATGAGTATGAGCTCACGCCGGTCAGCCTAGCTCACTCCTCTGTTACAATCCTCTCACGGACTAACTTGACTTTGAAATAAGAAAAGCAAAATTGTCCCTTGTATTGCTTCAACCTGACTCGAGCTTGCATTTTTAATTACAACTCCATGGGATATTACAATAAATACTTAATTGCTTGGAAAAAAACAGTCATGCTACAGTTTTGCATTCTCCCGAGGAAGGAGAATTAGACTTAGCAAGGAAACCAGAAGGAAAGGACCATTGTACCGTATTTGCCATTTGCAGGGCTGGGTCCATCAAGCCAAGGATTTCTTCATTGTAACTTGACTCCAGACTAATTATATCATCAATCACATCATCCATCTGCAGCAGAAAAGGTGGACAAAGAAGAACAAAGTAGTTATCAAAACCACCAGGATACAGAGGCCTGGCAAACCACTTCAGCCACACACTGGCTCTCTGCTGCGCAGGCCCAAGCAGAGGTGCCTGTGCAGTTCTGCCACGCGCCAAATCCAATCCCTCAGCCATGACTCCTGCTATTCAGCCAGAACGTTCAGGTCATGACACAGCTGAGGCTTCACGATCTAACCTACTCCTCCCACCAGCCGCTACCCTGCACTACCTGCCCACAGACATGCTGTTCCTCCCAGGAACAGCAGAGGAGATAGCTCCGCATAGAACGAGCCACGCTAATGATGTGAAACCCTCTCCCCGGTGCAGCACTGCCTGCCTCCCCTCCATCTCCTTGCTCTAGTTGTGGGGTCAAAACCTGTGTACAGACAGTAATGCTCAAGCCCCTGACGCCCACCAGAGAAGGAGAGGGAACAAAGGCTTGCTGCTGGGTGACAGGCTGCCCACCACGGAAAACAAAATCCATTGGATTCATGTCCCTCATACATCCTCCCAGGAAGCACCACCCAAGAGCAGCTCAGAGATGACTTTAGTTGGATGCAAGCAATCTTCTTCCTGGGGCTGGGCTGGAAAGTGCCTTTGTAAGGTCCTGCATGGTCAGGAGAAACCTGGGCAGGTGCTCCAAACTGTCATGCAGGATCAACTATTTCCTTTTTGCTCACTATATAAAAGGAGCTTAAATGACAGTCATCTACAAAATCAATGCATAATGCTGATGGTAGAAATAGTTGTATATGGCATTTTTATATCAGCTTCAGAAAGTGCGATCAGAACCAATTACACTGACTGCAAGTGAGGGCAAGAAAGGAACTAAGAGTTACAGCCCATATCCAAAGTCTTGTTACTAGAAGTAAAAAACCCTTAGCTGAAGGAAAAAAAACAAAGAAAAAAAAAAAAAGGAAAAAAAACACAAAGAAAAAAACACAAAGAAAAAAACACAAAGAAAAAAACACAAAGAAAAAAACACAAAGAAAAAAA
>JANZLQ010000037.1:18742307-18810838 GCA_026212715.1 Elanus axillaris | reverse complement strand
GGAGGGGGGTGGTGGGTGGTGGTGGGAGAAAAGTAGTTTTAATAAGTATAACTAGCTAAAATAGTCCAAAAAAGAGGGAGTTAGATGGACACAGGGTTTTTTTTGCTAAAATGTTCTATGCAAATACATATTCATCAGGCAGACACAGAGGTAGTGGTTGCATTTTCAAAATGAACAGTTTAGAAAAGAAGATAAACGTAACATCCTAACAATGATCAAATACAGTTTATAAACAGAAAGCAAGCAGACTGCAATTCCATTTTATTGAAAAATATGCAGAGCGAGAGTGTATTACCTCTTTTTCACAGTTGGAGTTAAGGGTAAGCATAGCCATTGGACTGTTGGGCGCGCTGCTTCCAGTTCCAGGAGGCATGACATGATCACCGGGCTGGTTTGGACATGGCAAGCTCAGGGCTTGGTTGGCATGTTTATTTGCTAGAGTGGTAGAGAGGTACTGCTTTACCTGCTGCCGCTGGGCTTGCTGAATATGGTACTTGGTTGGATTCTCAAGGTGAGTCTGCACCTGTATGACACAATTTTAAAAGTACTTTATTGTTTGACAACAGCATTATACGTGCTATTGATTTGAGCTACACATTTGTGACATTTATACCAGCTCAGCATTTGACTTAAAAGTACAAACCTGTACATCCCGAAGGAAGTCAGCAGCGCTTCACTAATTCACATTCAGTGGCAAGAATTCACTTTATGAGCTAGTGTTTCAATAACTGACTTATTAATGGTAAATCAAGAAGTTCCACTTATTTTTCTACAATGTGAGATTTTCACTGAAAGTCAACACTCAGCTTTTCCAGTTTATACAGATACGCCAGAACAGACGGTTCTCCGTTCAGACCTTCAGCTACGCAACATCTAGTTTTCACTAAAATACGGAGAAACAAGTTGCGCTCTAGGACTCATTTTACTTGTTAGTAGCTACCAATTAAAACCAAATAGTATGGATTGCTATCTTTTATCAGATGTCAAGTAACAGAGAGATCAAAAGTTTTGCTGGGTTTTGTTTGGGGTTTTTTTGTTTGTTTCGTTGTTTTTTTTTTAAAGTAACACATTGGTTAAAAAAAGGGAATACACCATTTTTTGGCCTACAAATTATTTATATCTCAGATATATGGCCAAAATCATATACAAATAAGACAGCCTGTATATAAACACATTATGCAAATAAGACGCAAGAAAAGAAGTGTTTCAGTTCAGATCAATCACTGTCCTCAGCAACAGCGATTTTTGTATTTAAAATAAGCTTTTCAGTACTTAGAATTATTTTATATACAAAATATGAAAAACCTCATACTGAACTATTCTTGCACACCCTAAATAAGCAAGAGAAGAAAGGCAATATTTCTCCATGCAAAATTTTCACCATATCCTGGAAACTCTTTCTCACCTTCCTTTGATCATTAATGTTTTTATCAGAAGGTAGAAAACAAACCGAAATATAATAATACTCTGAGAAGTTTTTTTTTGTTTTAGAACAGTTCCATTAAAGCGACTTTTGCTGTTACAAGTGACCATGTATGTCCCTCACTTATCTTTGTGGAAGAAATTAAATAAAGCATACTAGATACCAGAGAAAAAGGATTTCCTGTATACTGTAAGCCTTCTTAGCAACAGGTTTTAAAGTAAGTCTGCAGTAACAACTCACCTGATAATGATTATACTCAAGCATTTCCAGCATACTACTTAAGAGGTTGCGAGAGAAGCGACTGCAATATCCTTTGCTCTACGCTACTCCAGTCTGAAGGATTCACATATGAAAGCACCATAAACAAGCCACCCCAAAAAAGCAGAAGAAACTTGAATGCCACTGCTCAGACTTATAGTATCCTACGCTAATTAGCCATGCGTGTAGAGAAACAAACAGTTCACACAGGGGCTTTTCTTGGAAGCTATGCAAGTTTAGCCCTAAGTATTGGTATTTTTTTTCCCTGACTTTGACATCATGCTTCTTCATAAACATAAAAGGACCTTTTAAGTGATGGGCTATCAAAGTCAGATTGACAGTTCGCTCAAGGCTAATTCGCTATTCATCTTTCATTCCAGTCGTACTAATAGACAATGGTATTTTTCTTTAGCAGTAAGGTTAAAAGTTTTTAAGTACAGAGTAAGAAATAACAGAACAAATACCCTACGAGCCTGGCGCATATCCCCTGGCAGTAGGGTGCACTGGATAAACCCATGGGGCTACTCAGTCCTATCTTCAGCTTCTAGGTGCAGCAGTCCACCGCCCTGCCCCACACAGCCACCGGTCCACCCCGGACCTGCCGCTGAACACAAAGGATTTGAAAAAGCTCTACCACATCCTCAGCCTCCCTGGTGCTTCAGTGCCCATTAATTCTGCCTCAGCCTACAGCTAGAAGAAGTCTTCCAGTTCAGCAGTGCTTGACAATGGACTAAAATATGTCCCAAATGCACTTACCTGCACTGGTACAGAGTCACAGTACTGTCTGTGCACAGTCCCTACACCTTCCAGAACTTACTTTTTCTTTCTGTCCAACTCCTTGACAAAAGCTTGTACTCAAGCACGGGCACCAAAAGCTGCTCAACTTGCATTATTTTCCAACGTCTCTGCTGCACAGGGAAGCACACTTAAGACAGCGTTTCTAGAGAGTTTAATCTGATTTGTTGCACTAAATTGCAAGACAACACAATACAGAAGTCTGCTGTGATAAGTACAACACTTGCTTTGTCAGTCCCAAACTGTGTTATCAATTTTCCTGTCACTAGCGGTAAGAGTTACGCTACCCAGATAAGTCTATTTTTCACTTAAGTTTTCATCTTCTGAGTAGATAAACTTATCAGTAAACAAGTTATTTTCATAACACATCTTTGAATATGTTATTTTAAAAACAAGCCCTACTTGTCTGACACAATTTGCACATTCCTTTTCCTGTGATGACGGGATGGAGCGAAGCCTCTCCTCTGCACCCATCTCCTACCCACTCCCCACGCTCCCAGGAGAAAGACGTGCAAAATTCCAAGGTACGCATCTCAACTATGCATCATCAAATATTGTATTATTTATAATCCATACTAATACACCGAACTGACTCCACTACATGTCAAGTTTTGAAACACACAATGACATAGGATTTTTGTTGGCAAAACATGTACTTATTCCACAAGAATATACTTTCCCCAAAATTTTGTTGTATTACACTACATTAAAATAGTTAGTGTTATTTTGCTACTCTTTTTTTTTCTTTTTTTTTTTTTTTTTTTTTTTAAATGGGCTGTGCTGTCTTCAGTATGCCAGGGAAGGCAAGAGAAAAAAAGTTGTGAACCTTAAACAAAGGAGCTGCATTCTTTCTCAAACTTTTAAGTTGCAGATTTCTACTTAATACAGAAGTGTAGCTGTTCTCTGAGAATTTTCATCTTGCTGAGAAGTACATCCTCTTTGGTACAGTGTAACAGATTTCAGCTGCAGTTGAGAAGCTACTGTCTGCTTTTTCCTTTTTTTTTTTTATTTTTGGGAGGGGTGGGGTGGGCGGGGAATATTCCTTGCTCTGCCCACCCTTACAGTGACTGTAACAGCTAGATAAACAGTACTGCATATTTGTGTGCAGCATAACTGCAAAGGCAATTTACAATCTCGTTGGTTTAATTCCTGACACACCACACAGTCATTTCAGTTCACAGAAAAAGGTATATCCTTCTGGAAGTATTCTGAACAGTTAGCCAGTAAACCACCTTTTCATCTAGAGTCAACTCTTGCTACACAGAGGCAACAAGTCACTCTGAGGAAATTAATTTACTATCAGGTGTCCGGGCTTCAAATCAGCGGCAGTGGAGAAGATGCTCTATTGCCTTTACAGAAAAAACCTACCAGAAGAACTATAGTCATTATACACTAGGTAGGCACAGTTCTCAAAAGACACATCACCTTTGCACACAAGCCCCATAGGGAACCGAAGAACACAGAGAACTGCCTTTTCTGGCATTAAATTGCACCAAAATGATGCAAAAGAGAGATTTGGGGGCTGAACATTTCTTTTTAATCAATCCACAGCTGGTCAAACCTACTTTCACATTTGAATACAAGAACGTACAATTATTCTCTGAATGGAGGAGAACGCGACATGATTATTCCCACCCTGCACGTCAGTGCAACAAGGACAGGAGCTCCTGCAGGATGGAAAGAGCTTCACACTCGTTCCTTCTTGGACAGCTTCAACTACCCTTGCTCTTGCCAAACGTGAGGCTCAACAGGCTACACATAACGCATCTGAGAAATGTCAGTTTGATTCTTTGTTGTGTCACTTACTGCCCTCTCAAGCTGCCTTACGAGCTCCATCACTGAAATCTGGTGGGGACTACCTTTACGAGCTCAGTGTTTTTTAGTGAGACTACCTCTGTCTTTAGCCTAGAGCACCCTTTTCTGTAGTCTCTGCTTCAAAGAGAGCCCAAATGTGCCCAACTTGGGCAAATGTCCCAAGATGTACCAGTCATGGTCAGCCTGGAGAGAAGCCATAAAAGTCTTTACTTTTTGACAAAATATCTCGCAAGCAAAGAGCTGCAAAACAAACCCTAAACCAAAATTCCACTACCCCAATTTGGAAAACATGAATAAAAGCTTTGATTTAATTAAGATCTAATTTTGGTCCTCAGCCCCTTCTTGCCTTTGGGGTAAAGAATAGTTCTTGTTGTTCTTCCAAATTCATGAGACACAAAGTGTAAGACAACCATTTATTGGTTTGGATACATTCCCTAAGAAATGCATCTGAATGGGGACATGCCATAAAAATGGAACAACTTGAAACTGAATCATCTGGATCTTCAACCATCTCCAGGAATCTCAACCCAATCTTTGCTGTAACATTACTAAACTGAGTAGAACACTGGTTTTTGGACATTTTGGTATTGGCAAGCAGGAAGTAATGGAAAGAAGTAATGGAAGTATCATCTGCAGAACTTTGGAAATTATTTAAGACAAGGCGACAATACCAGCTAAGTTTATCACACCATAGAAGAATCTGGCTACAATGAACTACAGATCAAAGATGGCCAAGAGGCAGCCTACAGCTGGATTCAGCCCAGAAACACCTGGAAGAAGGCTGTACTGTCAATTTGTATTCAGGTGCATTTTCAATTTGCATGGGTATCAAGGTACTACTGGCATGGGTAGCAGAATAACACTGCCTTGGAAGCAGAGGCCCAGAACTGGTTTCAAGCCAGCTCAGCCTCCAATGCCAGCTCAGCAGCATCTCCACTAATCTCCACGGGCTGGCTCCATGAACTGTAATTGCACCAGGTACTCCCACACTACGAGTCTCACAGGTCAGTGATTCAAGCTCCATCCATTCTTGCCATGCTGACATTGAGCTAGGGTGTTTTTTCTTGATCTGAAGCACTGAGAAAAGCAGCATAAAGAAATCAGCTTGACTACACGCAGGTGTAACCGAGCTTAGGCCCTACAAGGCTCAGCTGAGCTGGAAAAGTTCTGGATGGAGCCATGCTGATTACTCAGCACTTGTCCCTTGCTCTTTGGAGTATCCTGGAGAACAATGTTATCTCAAGCAGGGGAAAGGCTTTCTCATACCTTCACTGATCTCAAAAAGATTGCTAATTCCAGCACATATATCCAGTTCCAAGTATATGAGTAGGGGAAAACCAGCTCCTGAGAAGCTCCCTCTTTTCTTCCGTATCACAGAAACAATGGTAATAACCCATATACATAGAGCAGCTGTTTCACAGTCCTTGGGTCTAGCATCAATCAAGCAAATATTTAATCAATGGCTTTCACTAGCTTTAAGCGTACACACCATATCAGTGGGAATTTTAGGTGTACTTCAGACTACATTCTTCAAAATCCTTCTATTGCATTATACCTCAGTGACAGGACTCCTGAGCAGACCCGCATGCTTCCTTCGATTTAAAAAAAACCTAAGGATGTTTCCCATCAAGGTGATTGGGGGCTCAGGAATTTAAACACGAAGCATAGCTGCGTGCTTAAGCACAAAGCATACAGCTCAAACAGTTCCTCTGTATGAAGCCAACACAAGCAACTGAAACAGTACTTCTGCTATTTGCTCCTCCTGTCAAGTCTTGTTATGAATCACTCAGACTTAATTTACTAATAACTTGCTAATGATGGCAAGAACTTAGAAGTGCTGCGTGGCAACAGAGCAGTGCATCCCTACTCCCAGTGGGTATGCATGGACCAAATCCCTTCTGTAGGGGCATACAGCAGAGCTCCCCCTCTTGGGCAGGCTTGGCCAATAGGTTTTACACAGTGTAATCCAGAAACTAAATAACTAATGATTAAAAAAACAGGGAACATATACCAGAATAAAAAAAAAAATTAAAAATAAAATAAATCAGTAATTAGCTGTGGCTTTACTACCGATCAACCTCTAGGAAACCTTAAAGTTCATAGAACCATAGAATCATTTAGATTGGAAAAGACCTTTAAGATCATTAAGTCCAACCGTCATTGGAAGTTGATTAGTTGCTGCAGGATCAAGCTTTGACCCACCTGTACTTCTGGATGAAGGTAACTAGGCTAAGTTAGTTGGCCTCTGTTATTTACGTATTTATGGATTTGTCCATGCACGGGTTTGATTTGTTTGAAATGGGTAACTGCAGGAAGCAAGCACAAACCCAGCACGTCTTGTGTTAGGAGTATTTCTTCAAGGTGGAACACTGCTTATTGGTTTTGCCATCTCAGTTACTACTTAAAATCACAATGTGTTACTTATCACACCTCCAAGTACCACTACTTTCAAAATTCTCTTATCATCCCGGGAGAAATATGAAAAAAAAGATCTATTTCAGTATGATCACATAGCAGTTTTGTATATACAGCCTTAGGTGCTGCATTTAAAAAAAAAAAGCAAACAAAAAAACAACCAAAAAACCCACCCACCTACAAAAAAAACCCACAAAATACCAAAGTTATAAAACTCTGAAGCACTTAACAGTTGTTTTACTCACTTGTGGTCTTTCCTGCAACTATTGAACAATTTAACATGCAATTTCATCACCAAAACTTTTGCAGATACCCAGACTACTACTGGTTTACTCATGTTCCCACAGCGCTCGCATGAAATGAAGAAAAGGCAACCAGGCCAAGTAGAAAAGCCATCAGGAAGAACACACTTAATGAAATTTAGGAGAACAAACTCAGTTCTCAACTAGCCACCCTTGAAACCCAGACGTCAGAGCAGGACGCATCAGCCCTGAGGACAGCGGCCCTGTCCCGCCTCAGGGAGCTCCGCCTGCCCAGGTCTCCTCGCCCCCTCGGCCCAGCCGCCTCCTGGCCCCAGGAATTCCTTTGCTGCCTCTTGGCCTTCCCTGCTTTTCATCTCCCTCTTTTTTTTCATGGCAGATATCACAGCCCCCATCTCTCTCACCCCTCTGGCAAAGGCCACCATCACTCCAGAGGCCCCGGCCATGCCCATGGCAGGGACTCACCATGGGTCCTGTGCCCAGAGGCAGCACCATGATCAGCCTCTGCCACGCTCAGATGGGAGCCATTTGCGCGGCCAAAACAGCTTCCCCTGCTCTCCTCCTCCCAGCTGAGCTTAGAGGGCACAACAACTGTTTCCTAGCAAAAAGCGAATTGCGAAGAACCAGGACGTGGAGTTAAGCAGTGGAGACCTCATGCCTGTGCATGCAAAGCTGAAGACGCCACAAATCCTCCGCTGGTGCAACGCAAGTGACAGAAAGCCATCGTGAAGACACCAGCTCTGGGCTGCCCCGCTCCTCTGGGCCCCACGAACTAGGAAGGAACATATTCCCATTCCCCAAACCACACAGAAGGAGGTTCTTCTCACCAAAAGTATCACTGAACCTTCCTGTGAAAATAAAGCCAAACCACTTAATGCTTCATTTAAGCAGAGACAGGCTTGGGCACAGGGACATAACAGAGATTTAGAGAGGACAGCTAAGCAAGGGGGAAGAGACCTTTTCCCCCCAACCCCCTCTCCCCCTTTTTTTTTTTTAATTAAAAAGACCATTTGTTTCAAGTAAATTGCCTTAGGACTTACAGTTTAAAATTACAAATAAAATAGTTTTTGGTCAGTTTTCCCAGTTCAATAGAACTTTTTGTTGCTTAGACAGCTAAATGTCATGGGATTTTTAAGAAAGGTTAAAATTCTGTGTCATTTAACAATTAATGGTACCCAAAGAAAAACGATACAAAACCACATCCACTGAAGTGTTTTCCAAGGGCTACAGGCTTCAGCTGGGTCTACTGCTGCAGAAAGCCTGTTCAACATGCTAGTCCAGGGCTTCGAAGTTGCTTTTTAAGGCTGCTTTGACGCATTACTTTCAAGGATAAAAAACCAATAGCAGCAGCAGCAACAAATTGTTTTCTAGAACTTTGAATAAAAACGGAAGGTTGTATGAATAGGTGTCTGTCCTTTCAGGCTAGGAGAAAGAAAAAAAAACTGAGAACGGCATATGAGAAAAATAATCAATTAGTGCCTCTTGCATTGAGAGTGATTTATTCTCCTAAAGTTTTCTCATCCAGGTTCAAGATTCTGCAAGTCACATTCACCGCAGCTTGATCCACTAAGTCTGAAAATCCTAAAGACCATGAAAAACTTGAATTATTTCATTAAAATATTGATCATGGGTTTCACTGCAATGCCAGGAAGAACCCTTCTACCACCCAGCTTGGAGCAATCCAAACAAGCAGCCAAACAATGGTTTAACTCATTCTCAAAGACATTTTCCCACATGCTGCATTCAAACGTTAAGCAACCGCATCACATTTTTCCCCCTAAGGACGTCAGTGGCCTGAAGTAGATTCGCATGAGAAGTTCAGTCCTTTTGCTCTCTGAAACCCTTCCAGTACTCCAAGATGGAGCAGCTACCTCATTATTTGAAATGTAATCAACATGAAGGTGATTGGGTTGTGAATATATCGTTCCCTATAGGGCCACTGTGAATAAACCTATTCAGTAACTTCTCCAGCTGCTGTTCTCCCCCTCCCTCCCTCTTTTCTAGAGCGTATTTGCTCCCCTTTTAGCCCATAACCCAGGAATAGTGGCTGGTGGCCAGAACACTGACCAGAAAGCCCAAGAGCAAGAAAAAGGTAAAGAGTTACTTGTACTGACTGGGGAATGACAGGCAGGATGAGCCAATTCCAGCTTTTTACCTTAGGACATCGCCAACGCAAGGAAACGACATCAGTTTGCACATTAAAACTCCCTCGTTACTTAACTCATCCAAAAAAACCTTCTGAACTTGAAAACCAAGGCAGGTATGAGAAAGTTATTTAAGATCTGGCATCTGATTGCAGTCAAAGTGGATGTCCTGGTTTTGGCTGGTACAGAGTTCATTTTCTTCCTACTAGCTGGTACAGTGCTGTATTTTGGATTTAGTATAGAGCAACATTGATAACACACTGATGTTTTTGTTGTCACTAAGTAGTGCTTATCCTAGGTCAAGGATTTCTCAGTTCCCCCTGCTCTGCCAGCAAGGAGGTGCACAAGAAGCTGGGAGGGAGCATAGCCAGGACAGCTGACCCGAACTAGCCAAAGGGATATTCCATAGCACGGAACATCATGCTCAGTAGATAAACTGGGGGGAGTTGTCCGGGAGGTGCCGATCACTGCTTGGGGACTGGATGGGCATCAGTCAGTGAGTGGTGAGCAATTGCACTGTGCATCACTTGTTTTTCTTGGGTTTTATTGCTCTCCCTTTTTGTTACCTTCCTTTTCATTACTATTATTATATTTTATTTCAATTATTAAACTGTTCTTATCTCAACCCACAAATTTTACTTTTTTTTCCCATTCTGTTCCCCATCTCACTGGGGGAGTGGGGGGGAAGGAGTGAGTGAGTGGCTGCATGGTACTTAGTTGCCAGCTGGGGTTAAACCATGACAGCGGATCCAATAGTCATCTTCAAGCACAAATAGTTATGAAAAAGAAAAGGCACATTGTACAGAAGGAACATAATTTATACAACTAGGGGTTGTTTTGCCCATCACCAAAAATTCCTCTGCGTAACATGACTTTTTATCCAAGGGAAAGACATGAAGCAGACAAAAAGAACAAAGTTTTTGTGGATTAGTATTTAAAATCTGTGCTTTAGCTATAGAAGCACATGACAACAGTATCTAAGGAAATTAAAGAGAAGTTAGCCAAATTTGCTTAAGGCGACAGGAATTGATGTAATTTACAGGTTAGTGTCATGCTAGCTGCCGTTCTACAAGTGTGGCTTTCAGACAGGATTCAGTCCTTCAAAGTCCTGCATTTTTTTTTCTCAGGAAACCAGTATTTCAGCTGTTTACTTCCCAACACACGAGCCATAGATTTTTATTTTACACAGTTACTGAGAGGATATCAAAAAGCACTGCAACATTTTATGTCAGACAAGTAATTGACTCCATAAAATGTCAGACACAGATCTTGTGCTCTGATTTCACCTCCCCAGGTGCTTCAGAGTTTAAGTATTTTATGACTAACAGGCAACAATATCAGCCACACAACTGCATCTGAGTCAAGTTTGAATTATGGCACTGCCACAGTAAAAAGCTTAATTCAAGCACCTCATATTTACGTCCACTTCTGCCATCCTCCTCTCTCATAAGGGAGCTGGGCAGCGCTTTCATCAGCACTAGAGGGTTTGAGATTGCTCACGGTAGGACATGAATGAGTCCTCCTTACAGGAACTGTCAAAAAGACAGGCATAAAGTTGCTTCCAAAAAGCTCTCTTGCAAGACCTGACATAGAGATGGGGACTCAAGAGCGAGCAGAATCAGAGGACTACAGGTACTTCAGCTGCCCAAGAGCCCAAAGCCGGTACGGACGGTCTGAAGCCATCTCTGCTTCCAGCTTCCTCTTGCAAAGCCTTTCACAGCCCAAGTACAATCTTCCACCCTTCCTGCAGCCCAAGCACCAACACAAGATTTACCAGACCACTCTAAAACAGCTCACTATCGACTTGAAAGAGTCACATTAGAGAGGTAAAAGTATTTGTCCAACCTTATGTTTCTCCTAAGGTTGCCAAGCACGGTGTTAGCCAGTGCCAGCTTCAGCTTGCAGTCACATATTTAGAGCCTGAGCAAGACTATCAGTTACATTTCACAGCGGTTACTAATCCAGCCACCGTTCCAGCCCTCAGTAACCCCTGCTAGACCTGCACAACAGAGTATTTCACTTCAGGTCTCTGGTTCACTACAAGCCTGCTGGAAAAACTGGTGTCTTTATTTCACTCTACTGCATTTCCCATGGCAGGGAAGAGGTGCAGAATACAGATCCCTCTCCCCAGCAGGGCCTTGACAGGTCATACCACTACTTAAATCACATCAACCTTCACATGTGCAAAGGATTTAAAGATTCTGGGTGTATTTCTAGAGCCCACACCCGTGACAGCATACACTTTGCTATACAAAAGGATGAACATGAGTTTTTCCTCAAGTCCTGCAATGCCCAGAGGAGGCATTTTCCCCAGGTGAGCAGAGGCATCCTTCTCCACACCTGGTTTTGCTCAGGTTGTACACTGTTGCTCACTTGTCAAGTGTGCAGAACACAAACGGGACCGGGTAAAAAATGTCATCTTTGTAGAAAATGAACAAAGAAGAAAACAGAAACCAGTTTTATACAAGATATTGGGTAAAAAGTAACCAGAACTAAGCTTAAAACAGAAGTAGAGGCAGCACATGCTGACTTGAAAATTAAAGGCGTTATTACCACCTTCCTAGAGACATGGAGTTACGCACACAGAGAATGGGACAGGTTGTTTGCTTGTCCAGACTTTAATAAATAAAATACAAGAAGCTTCAAGTCTCCAGTCCAAAAGCAGATTTTAATGCAGTACATCTACCTTCCCCCTTCGTAGACTTGTCTTAACGCGTGTCATGCAACACTGACTTCTCACAGGTGAAATTTAAGCAAAAATAGGCTATTGTGCCTAACCTGTGAATAAAAAGTATAAGAAAGGGGAAAATCCCAAACTGTTACTTTCATAAATTTTAAAAACCCATACCCTCAACACTGGTCTCATTTGTCATTATGGTTTGTGAAAGGTTGCTCAGTTCTATAGCATATGAGACACAGTTTTGAGCTGAGATAATTTCAAACGTTGAGCAAAGTAATCTTTGGCACTTTGGGGCTAAGCAAGAAGCAAGTTTGATTTAAAAGTCTTTCAAACCCACAACACTAGCTTGTGAGAAAGAACTGGTGTTCAGAATATTGCCTGTAGGCTACTGAAGTATATATTTACAAAATTTCAACATTCAGCACTGAAACACAAGATAGGGAGAAATGTAAAGACGGCACTAGATCAAAATATATCAAAGACCCAAAAGCCACAAACAGAAAACAGTTGCATCCTTCTCTTTTTTCAAATAAAAGCTATTTGTAAACTCAAATGCAACTCTTGGTTTATTATATTAAATGGAAAAAACCTCCCCACTTTAGAGGCACACTGCACATCAGAAAGAGATTATAGAATCATAGAATAGTTTGGGTTGGAAGGGACCTTCAAAGGTCATCTAGTCCAACCTCTACATCTTGTTGCATACTTGTCTAAAGACACCTACACTTGTTGCATACTTGTCTAAAAATGATCTAGGTGAAAGACTGCTACACTCATTGTTCACATAATTACATGGGGACTGCAAGGCTGGCAGCATGCTCTCAAGGTCACTTACAAAGGACATGTCAAGAACATGCCACTAATCACAACCCAAATGTGGAAACATAAAACAAATAACCCAAGGCCAACCAGTGCCATGCACTGCGTGGTGTAACAGCTTGGCCTGTGCATCTACTGAAAAGCCTTCCTACTGAAACTTTTATAGAAGCATCCAAAACCAGGAGTGAAAATAAGATAAATGCTTTTTTTCGAAATTAACAAACCACTTGGCAACAAACCGGCTACAGCACAAAGGACACTTGTTCTGGAACACACCTGTACTGAGGCTATCCGCTTTATGACAAATACACAGTGCCACAAAAAGAAGTTAGCAAGAGAATGAAGATTTTGTTAATTCAAAACAGTTTTATGCTGTTAACATGCCCTGGGTTTCTACATGTCACAGTTAATAATTAGAAAGACTTAGCTGGGCTCTGTACCACTTTGCCTACAGCCAATGATGTCTCATGTCAGCCCCAATATGGAAGGCTTGATTAAGCAGAAGAATAAAGCAGTCCAGATGCAGCCATTTTATTCACAATACTAATATGATCATTAAGACACAGCCTAAAATAATAATAAATTGCTGACTTCATTTAAGTGAAGGAAATGCAAGCTGGCTTACCACCGAACTCCTTGATTTTTATCCTTCTGCTCAACGAGCTGTGATGTTATTTATGACTGTATTAAAACCTACTGAGTTATAGTAAAACAGTTTCAGTACCTCAGAGTGCTTGATCATCATGTTCGCTAATGTAAGATAATCCAAGTCACCTTCATGCAAACTCAACTGGCTATGATCTGAAGCATTCTGCCAAATACTAGAATTGGGATTTTTGGGGGGACTCTGGCAAGACACAAAGGTGGGCACACTCCTTATACAGGGTGGCAAGCCACCGCTCTGGAGGGGAATTAACCCAGGGGCACGAATTGATGCCATAGAGCATCAAAACTGGAAGCCAACGCTGCCAGGGTTACTTCTGAATGGTCGTGGCTCTTCCTAGGGAGCAGAGTGCTGATGTCCGGCACTTCCATTAAGCAACATTACATCTTTTATTTCCTGACATCTCACTCACCAAGTAGGTGCTACAGCAGACATCACAGTAGCCACAAGAGACTAAAGGTAACAACGGTAAGAAATTAACTATGTTCACTCCACTCTAATTTAAACCCAGAAACCACAATGAAACTTTGTGTTTTAGTTATTTCTTAGCTAAAGGAATGTTGTTATAATGCTTCTGTAACACAAAGATGTATTTAAGGCAAATAGCCATTATGTTGCATGACATCACCTCTACACCCCATGATCTTATTCCCACAAAAGTCAGACAGCAGCTATCGTCTGGCTCCCAGGAAAAACAAGACTAGCATCGGCTCATTTATTAAACAAGGATGCCAACATTTCAACCCTTTTAAGATCTCAGGTCTTACATACATAGAGACATAGCATCATGATCTATTTTATACTTACAAAAACAACATCCAGCCACTCGGCCATTTTGGTAACCTTCCCCACACCTGCCCCTCCATGTCTTCCAGAGATGAGCTGTTGAAATCCCTTCTCCTCATGTTATTTCACATATGGTAGGCAAATAATTAGTTACACTGAGAAGTAAGAAGCTCCTGTCCATATAAGTGACCCTTCATCAGGCCAGAGGATGGGTCACTTGCACGACCATCACCTGAACCAGTGAAATATTCTGACCAAAAAAATAAGGTAGCCGTCAGTAGCCCTGTTTATATCGCAGTTGTAACAAAAAACTGCAGTCAGGATCATTACCTCAACGGATATTGCACAAGCATGTTCTTTATCGTGAAGACTTAAAGACTCTGAAAAATAGCTTATATAAAAAGATAGTCTAAATTTCTGCTGCGATGCTCTTCCAGCACACACACATACCCTGGCACAGCAGTATTTTCAGCATGTGAGCACATATAAAACCTCCAGCCTGCAAGGACTACAAGCTCTTGATTCTCTCCTGCACGGAATCCTACCAAGGTTGGGGTTAGGGCTCTTTCTGCAGGACTGGAATCACATTTTATTACATGACACCACATTCCACCTTCCAAAACAGCTTACAGAAAACTCTTTTCAATGGTTTCATTGAACTTCAAAAAAGCACAAGCCAACAACTCACCAGGAGAGGCACATTCACAAAACACAAAGAGTGCATGTTACCATTCCAGTTCTCCAAAGGTTAGTTGCAAATAAGAATCACCAAGAAATTCAGAAGTAATAGTTTTGTCAGAAGATCAAAACATCTTTTGAGAAAGAAATTCAGGGCCTCCAGGCTTGGTCTCGGAAGAATCCTATTTTAAACCGCACTTGACCCACACTAATGTAACCCTTCATATGCTATTACAAGGGCAGAACTATGTTCACAAGGGGAAAGAGGCACAGCATCTTCCACTAAAGCCGTATTTATTTATGTAAAAAAGTCATGCATTTCCTTTTAACACCAGAAAAATACAAACAACATGACATGCATTTTACAACATACTTTTACATTTTACATCACTGATTGATAATACAAAGTTTTAGCCACCCAAGAAACAGTATGGGAACATAACCCAATTCAAGGCAACCAGATACTAGAGTTAGATGGATGTAATTAGAGATTAGATGTAAATTAACTAGATCCTAACTCAATCTTCCCCACCTTCCTTCCCCTTTTTAAACCTCAAGCATAAGCCCAGTTTAGCATATCACTACTTCACACGATGGAATAAATATTTTTAGAGATCTTAATGCTTCAGAAATGCAAATAAGCTCACACTGAATGTAGTTTATTTTAAATGAAATAAAGTTTAACCAGAGGAAAAGTAAAAGTTTGGGGGTTTTTAATATCTGCTAGGAGCCAGAGGGGATGCCAGTACATCCACGATAGCAAATAGTTGGGTTTTGACAATGGCAGATGCAGTTGCAGCCAGTCCCGAGGACACCACAGCTTGCTGTGCACCCTCAGGCAGCACGGTGCAAGACGTGGGACCCCAGAGGGGAACGGTTCAGAACACTATATGCATTTCAAGCTGTTGATGTCAGACCAGCTCTAGTCTGCTCTCACAGACTGAACTCCCAGTAGTGGCTGCAGAACATGAGGTCTTCTCATTTAATTTCCTCTGACAAGAATCTAATTAGTACTCATCAACAGCACTAGGCAAAAATAAGCTAACATGTAATAAGTGGGGACAACTGGGAATTTACTTCAAAAGCGCGTTGCTGCTCTGCACTAATGGCAGAGCTGGCCTGAAAAGGTGTTGGTGCTGATGTCCAGCTGCTTGTTCTTGCCCTACCACATCAGCTTACTGCTCTTTCCAAAACCAGGTCCTTTTAAAAATCTTAAACTGCCTCAGCAGTCCCACATAATTTTTAGCACGGCCCCACAAATGCACATATTGGTGTAACTACGGGAGCAACAACTACCAGGGCTGCGAGGGACACCATCAGCCACCTTCACTGCCACAGTCAATGCATCATGGAAATGCACCCAAAAAATAAAAATGGGCACAAACAAGGAATTGATTGAGTGACAGCCAAAGCTGCTTCTGCCTTACCCCATCTGGTGGCCTATTGCTTATACACAGCTGGTACTAACAGCTATTTAGGTATGTTATTTGGAATTGCAGCTACTAGAGAAGAAAATGCACAGTTGGATTAACTGTGTTCCTCTAATAGTTATCTGTCATTACTCCCTGGGCCCAGTAGCAGTCAGCACATTCCTCACTCCATATTGAAAGTGCAGCATCTAGACACTGTGCGCTCAGATCATGCAGAGCCATCAAGAACTCAGTCCTCGCAGCCTACTGCCTTTAACCAAAGCAGATAAATTGAATTAATAAATTTTCTTGAGGAAGGTGCAAGTTCCGAGAGAGGGGTTTCCTAAGGATAAGCCCTGTGACAAGGCAGAAGCCCCACCTGGAAGCTTTTTCCTCATTAGTTACATTAAGCACCGCAAGGAAAGGCAGAAAGCAATTCTGAACAGTGACCCACAGAGGAAGCAGCACTTTGCATACAGCAGCCACTTATTGAATAAGCAGTGCTCTAGAGCAAAGGCACCACTTTTCTTCCCTCAAAAAGCCAATGTACATTAGAAAAAGATAAACTCTTTTGAAAAGCCACAGTAGCATGATTAAATACTATTTTTCCTTTTACACAGCAAACCATACAGGGCTGAACCCTTAAGGACTATATGAACTTTCATGTGAATGGAGCCCATTAACTGCCGCACAATAAATGGTGCTTGTGGTCCAGAATTCATTTCCTTTTAGAAAGCAAAGAGGATAGAAAACTTACGATTGCTACACACAAGTGCTGACTCATTCAAGGTCATTCTACTCCTTCCCTGAACAAATTGTTTCTTTGAGGCATAGGCTATCACGGTATTTCAGAAGAGTATCGTTTTGGTGGGAGTCAGGAAGCAGAATTCTAACATAGTCAAATTAATACTACAGTAAAATAGCATTAGACTGCTCAAAGGACAACTTTTCACTTAGTAAGTTGTTATAATATAGATGATAGCTGTATTTTTTTAATCAGAAGTCTCACTTCTCAGAATTTTCTGTTTAACAAGGCAAGAATTAACTTTAAAGCAGTTCCTGAAACGCTAACCTTGCTTCAACAGAACAGTCCTGCTTCGCATGAGGCTGTAGCAGAACGAAAAGCAGCGTTCCTCCCCAGGAAAAACAAGCTGTTTTGCCAAAAGCAGGCTTATTGGTACAGCTGCTATGGGTACAGTGATGCTGGTTAAGGGCCACAGCAGCTCTCTGGATCACTGATATGGCTAAAGCAGAGTAAATCTTTCCTGAGAATATCACACCCTCTAGACAGGACTCCCAAACCCCAGAAAAAATGAAAACCCCACACAGCTAAAGAAAAAACACAAGCAGAGAGAAGTCACAGCCTTACGCAGCTAGTAGAAGTCTTCTTAAAGACAAGGTTTAATGTGCTGCCTATAGGTCCTTCACAGGACCTTTATAAAGACCTGGGATAGGAAGACAGGCTGTTTTCTACACCTCAGTCTTGAAATGGGCTCCTTTCAGAGAAGGGAGTATTTTTTAAAAAAGAGAATTTCCATTACTTGCCTATTTATATTTTCCTCTGAAAAGAACAGAAAGTTTTAATTCATAGCCAGCCATTGAGTTCATAAACTGAATTTTGATGGTTTCAACCAGGAATTTCCTGATTTTTAGGAAGAAAGCCTGAAATACAAGCTTTCATTCACCTCCCTTGACATACAAACTTCCTCTTAAATTTCTGATTCCAGGTCAGAATAACTTCTGGTCCAATACCGCTACCAACATAGTTTAATAAAACAGTTTACTAAGCGAGGCCTTTCATTATAACTAGGAAAGAAAAAGAAACGTCAGTGTTAGATAGGGAGGGAAAAATACTCTGAAACTCACTCTTGGGATTTTCTGGAGCTTGCAGCAATGAACCCTTAGACCTTTTAAAGATGCTTAGGTGCCTGACTACTGCCGAGACTCCAAGCTCAGCTCCAGCGATGGCTCCCAACACCACTGTGCATTCAGCATCTGTAGCAGTCATGGCCTGTGACGCTTTCTGGCAAGCGGATCTGTCATTCTCCGTGTTCAAAAGGAGAGGATGGATGGATGGATAGATAGACAGACAGATACAAGGAGTTATCTTGCCCCAAGACAGAAAAACAGCTCTTTGAAACATTGGTTTCTTTGAACACACAAGACACGTTCCTGCTGATGTCAATGTGTTCATCTGGAGATAAGACACAGATTCCAGCCAAGTCGGTAACAAAAATGCTGTTGTCAGAAGCCAGGGCTTCCAAGTAGGTGGGTTGCCTGAAAACAGCTAATGTCTTCTGGGTTCTGTAAGCCACATTCATTTAGAAATACAGTAATATTTACTACTTTTTTTCCAAAAAGCCATCACATACTTCTTCAAATTATTTTACTTTCACTAGCTCACATTACCTACAAAAATCAGGATTTGTAGCACAAGGGTAGGGGTATAATTTAGCGCAGTACAATTGTGTCTTAATTGCTCTGAGGATTGGGAATGTTCAATGGAAAAAACATTCCAGTTTTATCGCTTCAGCTTTTTTTAGCGCTCTAGTCTTACCTGCTGAACAAGTTCGTTACTTCTGCCAGACGCCAGTAGTAGGTTTATTTAGAAGAGGCAGCCTGCCTTTCACAGGCTTTCTAGCAGTAATTGGGTTTCACATGTAATAACTTACATACAGCATTTACTGGTTAATGGCTTAAACGTACCTCAGGGACATTCGGTGGTGAAAATAAAATACAATAACACAAGCAAACAACACGATTAGAGTAATTGTCAAAACAGGTTTTAACACCTGAGTATTAGCCTTTCATCGGTGAAAGGAATAGTCTAGAAAGACAGTCGTCCTTCCCCAGCAGCTGAGAGCTTTCCCAAGAAATAGACACACTCTCGGAAACCATAATGCCATCTGCCGATAGATTGTAAAAGTGCAACACAATGAATGACATACTTGAGTATGTTCTCAGTGCTTCCAAGCATTTCATGTACTAGTTTAATTACTGTAATATGGATGTTGAAATGCATGCTCCTCTTGATCAAGTTCAAGAGGAAAAAAAAGTAAATCTGCTTGAATTGTGTAAGTTACCCAAGAGTTTTCAAAGAACTATCTGGAACTTCAACTACTGATACTCAGCAAGCCAAAAACACTAAGTCAGAGGTCTGTAACGAAGTATTGTTCCAGTATGTTAAAAATATAAGACTATGATGTGGCAAACTCAAACTATTAATTTGGTGTGGACATTCTAACTTTGCAAAAACACTGGTATTAGAGTTGTGTTTGTTGTTGAGGGTTTTTTTTTCTTTTTATTTTTAAAAAGATACTTGATTTTCTGCTCCCCATCATCATAAGCTGGAAAAAATATCTAATTCTAAGTCAATTTAAACTATAAAAGTTCATTAAGAAGTCTCAAAATGATAAACAAGTGGGTAACTGGCATCCAGTGGCTGTGCTTCTAGTGACAACCTGCAGGGTTGAGCTGTTACCCCAATACCCCAGCACTCTCTCTGCAACTGTTTGGAGGCAGCAGGATATTCTTGTAGTTCCTAACAAAAGAACTGCTGAGAACTAGAGACTGGCAGAGTAATATTTCCAGAGAGGCCATCACTTTTCTTTCTCCATTTACCAATCTGCCAAGCATATAAAAGCAGGCACGTAGTTTTGCTGGGTCACAGCAGCAAGTGACAAACGCAAGCTCCCCCAGAATAAGCACTATCCCATGGGATACATGGAAGACAAGCAAGGAGGATGTTTTTTCTTATTTGCACTGAAACACTATATCCAAGTCCACCCCCAACGATACTGATGAGTTAAAAGGGGTTCAGAAAAAGTCTTCTAAAGCATTCAAGATCTGGCAAGCCTACCACAAGCAGAAGGCTAGCAGCACAGCCTGCTTTTCCTCTAGCCCACAACAGTTTCAGAAGTGTTGTAATCCAAGTCTGACATTAATTATTAAAGGAAGATTTACAGTAATTTTAGCTTAATTATTTAAGTCAGACAGACAGACCTAACCCAATCCGCTGGCCAACAACTGTTGATGTAACAAATTCAAACTGGATGCTGCCACACAGAGATACTCTCCCAGAAAAGTGCAAAGGCAGCAGCATACTAGCAGTTCTAGCCTGATCCTCTCATTTAATTTCTAACGCAATTCCTATCTATAAAGAAAAAGAAAGAACGCTGCATGAATATTTTCCTAAGCAAATGCAAACCAGATGAGTTCTGTCCTCAATTCAGGGACAATTTCCACTCCAAGCACTAAAGAGATGCATTACTAAAACGGGTCATTTTGCTGAAAGAACAAGACATGAAGCTGGCACTTACTTCCGAGAGACAAATGGTTAAAGCAGTTACCCATTTCCTCAACTGGACGACTACTACTATTGTAAAGTCCGTATTCAGCTGAATTCCATCAGGCCATGCTTTCTTAACACAATCTGACATGCACCTCTTCAAGATCTTGGATTTTTTTTCCTCCTCTCTGTCTCTCAGTAGTAGACACTAGAAATAAATACATCCGAAAAGCCAAATGGTAATCCAAACACAAAGTAATATTTAATTATCAAGTTGGGGAAACTGATGACGGGACTGAATCATTTCTTTTTTTAAAGAAACAAAACAAAACACACTTGCCAGGTCCTTTACAGACAACACAATACTGGTTTTTGTTTCAAGTTCATAACTTGGCTCTTAAAGTAGTTGATAATGAACCAGCAGGCATTATTTTAAATCAACCAGTTTTATTAAATGAGCCAGAAAGGAAAGAGGCAGGGCTAATTACCAACATTCCTTGATGAATTACCTAGCGGTGTGTGGTAAATCTTCGGGCGTCTTTGTCTTTATCCCCAAATTTATCCCTTACTTATTTCTCAAGAGGTTAAAGGACATGGGGCTAATTAAGGAACCAATCTAATGACAGACAGAATCATTCAAGGTAAGGCTGGTTTTTACTCTTTCAAGCTTTTGCATCTCTGCCTGGTACTTCATAATCTAATTTAAAAAAAAAAATAAAAAATATTACTGCTGGGGAGGGGGAGGAAAAGTGCTAATCTTGTCACGGTCAGGGAGGTTGAAATTGCCATGCAGTGCTGGGCAAAATGCTACATATTTGTAATTTAGCCAATAAGAAATTCCTTAAGCCTCTCTTGAATGGCAGGAATGTCTCCAGCTTGTCACTTTGAATTCATTCACTACACAGGTTCAGCGTCTCAGAGAATAATGCTGCCAAACTAGCTGAAAAACTGAAATATTTGCGAGTACACATAATACCGAAAGATTACTTTAAGCAGATCTAAATTTTCACATTTAAAATTTAATGTCTATCAAAGGTGTCAGCAGAGGCCTCCCCAGACCTCCACTCAACAACCCCCGCTCTCCAGCACCGCGTGTGGTGCCGAGCTCTGTTTTCTGCCAAATTAAGCTGTGGAAGCAACAAGCACAACTGCAACAATCAGCACTGACCCTCTTCATACGTCCTTGGCTTAACCAGGAAAGTGGAATTAGTTGTTTTTTCCAACTTAACGTTGACTGAAATAGAACTTAATACAAGCTGTTAAAATTTGCTAGCTGGTGGGCCGCACAGCCTTGCCAATGCTTTTAATACCCACAAGTACAGGCACCTACAAATCTTTGGGAAGATTAACTCATCTTCTGCAGCTCTGAAACAGCCACTGAGACGTGGTGAACCACTATTTTCCCAAGGTCTGGTAGCTCAGCCATCAGATAGTATAGGTAGACCATAAAAAAAAAAAAAGTGCTTTGAAGCTGCGACAGAACAAACTTAGCAAGCTCTCCTTAACTTTGTGGATGTTACCATGCCAGCAGGAAGACAGCAAAGCCTGAAGACCACCAACAAGGGTATATACCACCAAGAACCTTCTAAAAGGTGATGAGTGCTCAGACCTCCATATTCCTGTATTGTTTTCTGCAAATATATCCTTATTTGCTCTGTGTCAAAAATGTTACTTCAGACTACCAGGTAACTACTGTGAACTTGCAGGGCGACAGCTCTAAGAGAAGGAGCAGTTTCTCAGCTACCTTCCCACTCTGCTCAGTTAGCTGTGCACCTGTACTCACAGGATCATTTGCCCAAGGAAATACCCCGGCCCCCTCCAGCAGCATAATTCTGTAGCAGCACAGTTTGTCCCTCCACTTTGGGAGCTGTATTTTACATCACAGTGACCACCGCTGAAGAGACAAGATCCAACATCAGACATGTTTATCAGCAACAGGACTTCTCTCAAGAGCCAGGCAACACACATATTTGCATCCACAGGAAAAGGACATTTGGGACGAAGGGTGAAAACAGTGTTTTGCACTAGCAGTCAAGCAGTCAGATATTTGTACACCAAAGCACGTTGCCCCCTTGAATTCCATGCATTTTTTTATGTCTAATAACCTAGGTGTTAAGCAAGAGTTTACATTTTACCTCTATTACTAACCACAGACATCTAGCACCAGTGCTTGTTTTGGAACAGCTTTCAACCCACTAAGCAAGCAAAAGATTTAAGGCCTGAGAGATACTTTTACTTACGTGAAGCCTTAGGAGACAAGGCAGGGTTTAGTGGATCCGTAGTTAAATGCAACTTTTTCTTCATGAAGAATTTGCTGTAGGCTTAAGTTACATATACCAGAGTCACTGAGCGTAAGTAACCTTAGTTTAAATGTTCTATCTGCAGTTCACCAAGACTCGGTCTGGCAAATCACTTGTCTAGGTTCTCAATTGCAAATACACACCATGCTTACATAACATACCAGCACACACTACTATCTACCATTGTCAGGTTAGATTAAATTAACTTTTAATCAGATAAGTGTGCCCACAAACACACGTTTGCTGTAGCAGATGCTACCACACATTTATCTTGCCATCCCATTGTTCCTGTTCTTTAGAACCGTGAGATAAGTCCCCCATACAATGAAGCTTTATGCTAATTATTACACCAAGAACACTACTGCTAACTGCAGAGCCTCCCCTGCCAGGCAGGACTGCATTACCACCACAGGTCACTCGCAGTAATAAGCATACTGGAAAAGGACTAGGAGGAGGTATTTTTCTGATATATGTCCATAGTCATTAACATCACTCAGAAGGCATGCTTGGCATTTCAAAAACGAAGAAATACAGGGTATCTGATGCAAAGAGCTTATCGTGGTGGCGCATTTAAAATCTGAATGAACAATGACACGAGGGTGAAGGCAAGAGGCCAGCCTGGTCGCCTGCACCCTTCCAAGCAGCGCGGTTGCAGCCCTGCACTCCAGTCGACTCAGAAAAAGTTGCTGTAAGGGGAAAGATGAACACAAACTACAGCAACAGGATGGCATTAAGGAAGAGACAAATGGACCCGCTCTGGTATCAGTAGTGATCAGCCCAAAATACTGCCATAAGATGGGCAAAAAGCTCTTGGAATAATAAAGCAAGAGTGGAAATCCAGTAAACAGTATCTGGTTCTAGGCTTTGAATCAAAGAAGTTTCAGCTTGTTTAGGACCCCAGATGGAAGAAGAAAGGCCACAATGAGAAGGCGTAGCAGTAAGGAGCTGTACTTCTAGCACCAAAAGAGCAGTTAACTTCTACCATGAAGACATCAACCGAGGCAGTGCAGCAGGGGGAATCCTAAGTGGGGTCCTTAGTGGCAGAGAAATTTTTAAATGTCCAGCATATTATAAACATTATTGTATGCAAATACACTATTAACAATATTTTTTAATAACAAATATTTTAAATGTTTTTGTAGCCTGTATTTCCATACATATGTTTTTATATACACGCCGCATTTTGGGGTGAACTGCCCCATTAGCAAGAGCAGGCACTATGTGGGAGCACAGAAAGGAGAGATCTCAAGCTGCAGATCAACAAAGCAGGACTCGCCTTGTCTGGATCCCCTGGAGCAAGGGAACTGTTTGCTCACCCTCCAGAAACAAGGATAAAGGGGATGTTAGCATCCTGAAAGGGACCTGTTAGATCATCCACTGGTCAGGAGACCTGCTTATATCTCATTATCCGCAAAGTGTTTGTGCAGCGTCCAAATGACATCTGCACCACTGCAGGAACATGCTGGTCCACGCAGCAGACACCCGCTGCGGACTGCCACCCCAGCCCTCGAGGCTGTACTTCGCAGCGGCATCTGACGTGGCTCTCCCATCTCAGTGCCAGAGGCAAATGGAAGTTACATTCTTAAATCCCCAATGGCAGGCAAAGAGGGAGGAAGAGAGGCGTCAGAAGCCCAGCAGATTTCTTATTACGCTATTTATTTGGTGAGACAACACTCAGGAGGAAGGGGAGGTAAACCAGCTGCATCCTTGGGAGCATTAGCATGAAGCAGCAGGGACAAACGGGGACAGGGACCACACCATTTCACACCACATCCAGTTTAGGCTTCCATCATCAACCCTTGTGACGTGGGCTGGTGCATCACATTAAAAACATGACAGCACAAGCATCGCATCCATGTGCCAACTGAGGATCGCCAACAAATAACATGGAGGGGAAGAGGGAAGAAGCGTTCACCCTCAGTTTTCCACCTACTATCTGCTTAGTGAGGCATGCAAAGGGCTGGACGTCAGCTGCCCATCAGTAATGTTTTCAGTTCTGCAAGAACTAGTAATGTTTTCAAATGAACTGATTTGCATTCTGTGGGCCGATGCTGGCCCTGAGCCTCCTGTCCCGACTCCTGAGGATGTTCCAGTGCATCTCCTCCCACAGAGGACCTAAGCCTGCTCATGCCAGTTGCAGTTTCTGCAATGCCACATTGGTGTTTTGGGCAAGCAGGCCCAAAGTACTTAGGGGATTATGGTATGCTTGTTCTGAGCAGTAAACTTTATCCAGAAATCACGCAAAACAATACAAACTCCACAGCATAGCTACAATTCATTTTTTGTAATGTCTCTCAGTGAGCAGACAGGTGAGTCCCCACTCCTCCCCCAGCCCACTTCTCTAAGTTTCTGCAATAAGTTTACTTTCTGGACCAGTCAAATTCTGTAAATAAGACCACTTCAAGACGAGTGCACTTATTAAAAAATATAAAAAATAGAAGAGAGCAATCTTCAAAGGCAAGCCTTAATCAAAGTCTCAGGTCTGACTACTTCTATCAGCAGAACTTCTCAAAGACTAACTCAAAGAACAAGCAAAGGATCTTGCATGCCTTGCTTGGGAGAATAAGGCATGATGGCTGGTACTTCCAGCCTTTAGAATGATTCCTTTTTTTTTTTTCCCCCTCTGGATCTTTTAGATGTTTTAGATGAAGGAAAACTCTTTTCCTTCTGTGTTTCTTAAAAGCATTTAAAGGGTAGTGAAGCCCAAACCCATACTGCTACAGCACAGCTTTGGTGAAGATGCCAGAGGGACATTACGTAAAACTGTGCTCATACAAGTCAGTGTTTCTGCCTGCTGAACAAAAAAAATAGCAAAATCGGCTGCCTGGACTGAGGTAGAAGACTGACAACTACCCTACAGACAAGGCTAGGATATCACAGCCCATCAGAAAGGCAGGGAGTTGCCCAGCTACTGCCAGTAACACAGGAGGCAGGAGATCACTCACTTTACAAGAATCCTGCAAGCTGCTTGGTAGGAAAGGAGGCTGGGAGCGGGCAAGGGGGGCACAGAAGACACAAAAAGCAGAACCCAGCAACTCCATCACATCAACAGGAGATGTTCCCCACATAACTGTCAACAGACAGCTGCTAGGACTACAGGACAAAAGCTAATTCCGCGATAGCAGGCAGGAAGACAGTAACAGATGAAGTCTGAGACAGCTATGGGGAAGCTGATTAACAGACCAGCTTCACCACAAACCAAGAGCATATTCTCATGATTAGTAATAGTCAAGGATTTCACCACCTTTAACAAATTTAAGTCCACATGGTATGGGATTAATAGCAGTAATATTGTGCAAATGGATGACTGAGGAGCAAAAGGACTAACCTATCATCAGGTCTCAGTGACTACAGGCAGGGACCTGATGCACGACCTCCTCAAGCCCTAGCTAACCCTGCGTACAGAAGTGCAGCAACCAGCTCCCAGTGATCAGCTCTGGAATACTAAAGTTGAGATCTGCAGTGGTGCTTCTGCTCCAACAGATAGGGACTCTTACCAGACAGGAGAATAATTGCAATCAACAACAAAAAGAACAGCTTCTTAATACCAATTAAGTACCCAAAACCAAAACAGACCCGTATGAAAAGAAGCTACTCTGTGAAACAACCCACTGAAGACAGGTTGAGACAAACTCTCTGCGAAGTAGTGAACTCTTTTAAATAAAAATATAAACTTACTTTGTATCGCAGGAACAGATACTGATCCAAGATTGATAGGGCTTCGAACTCCTCCAATGACCAACATCTTAGGCTACATGCTCCTATTTTCCAAGACAGAGCAAGAAGCTGAATTGCAGCAGAAGCAAAGAAACTCTTGTGACATCTCTGCAGCGTTGGTCATCAACTACCAACAGGAGACGGATGAGAAGGTGCTTAAAGATAAACCAGCCTATATGTCTCTGAAGCTAACATCAGCTCTTCAGAGGATAACTGAAAGCCGAAACAAATCTTCCTTTTGCTATTAGATTCAAAGAGATACTGTGTCAAATGTGTTAGACCTGCTCCTAGTCCATCTCTTAATTAGGCTGCACAAACCAACACAGAATTTGAATTCCAACAGGTCATTTCCTACCTTGCCAAGCTACATTACTTGGCAGAGAAGTGATGCAATAAGTAGTCATTACTCAAGAAAATGAAATCCTATTTATTCATATGGCCTTGAGCATACCACATTATGTAATTTAGAGATTCCTATGCAGTATGACATAGATTGATATGTATTTCTCTTTCTTTCTGTATTGTTTCTAAATGAACATCTTGAAAACAAATATAAAACCCAAGATCATTAACCCCTTTGGCTTTTTTTAAAACTAGTCATTCCAAACTACCATCCTCAGACATAGAAATATTATTTTCCCTCTCACACTGGGAGATATGAGAGAACGGGCAAGCCACACAACGTAATTAAGAACAGAAAATGTTGACAAATGCAACAGGTTTGGAGTGGTATTTTTTGATGCTGAATTCCAAAACAAACAAACAAAAACAACAACAAAAACAGCTTCTAAGTTTGGTGTTATTTGTTTGTGTAGTAATATTCAAAAAGATCTCTTTTAAAGAAAGTTGCCTTGCAGATTAACATTTCTGAAAGTGTAAAAATCCCCTTTTTGTCTACCTCATTCTTTAAGGTCACTAAATCCAGACCATCTGGATAATAAAGTTACCAACTTAGTTCCCTATTTATCTAATTAACACTTCTGTACAGCTCATATGGAAAATTTGTCTACAGCTAAAAAACAACTGAAGTGTAAAAAGCAGCTGCAGGGAAATGATGTCACCCATACACTGTTACTGCAGGCAGAGCTGGCTGTCAGCATATCGGCACCAGGAAGATCCTGATTTATTGTTAATCTCATCTTTTGAGCCAAATAACCTATTTAAAAAAAAAAACAAACACAAAACACAAAACCCCAAACCAAAAACGAAAGCAAAATTATATGGACCTTTCAGCCAAATCTTACTCTTGCTTAAGTATCATAGTATCATGACTTCAAGTCTGGTATTTTATACCTTTTTTTTTTTTTTTTTTTGTAGAGAAATACCCCACTTTTATCAGTAAGGATAAAAGGATGAATCTTTAGCTGCTTTCCCCCACCAAAACCACAAGCAACAAAACTATGCAAAGCAGTCTCTCTTCTCTCATGGGCAGAGACCAAAAGGACTTGTTTTTGCTAATTTTGGCTGTTACTTATGTAAATGCAGATGATGAGAAGACAGGCATCATTTTGTTCCAGCAGGTAGCTCACATTTCCACAACCATCACCTTCAATGTGCAATTCTCTGTCGCCAAAAGGTAGTAGTTGCCAGTTATTACTTCTAATTTACAAGCCAGTTAAGGATATATTCTCTTAATTTTTTTGCTCATCAGGGTCATGCTCACTGCCACTTGGGCCAAAGACAAGCACAGGGGAGGTGTCCTCCTTCTTTCCAGGAGACCCTCTTCCATCAGGACAAAACAAGGGACAGATATTTCTTTTGCAATCATGAAGGACAAGGATTCAGGTTCAAGTCCTTCACGTGAAGTTCCCTAGGAATGCTCTAGCAGGTTACAGATTTGCATACAAATCCTATGACAAGCCAGTTCCTAGTAACCCCACTGGTAATAACCGAGCATCACCTTTTGGCTACAGTGTCTTCTGTGGTTTGTCTCTCAGAAATAAAGGGCTGCCTCCTCTCCTCTCTCATATAAAGAGGCAATTGTAAAATGAACTGTACAGAAAACTGCTAATGATTCTTCAAGACATTACACTTGTTCCTTAACAGTAAAATATCATCAGAAAATAAACACTTTCCTACAAGATTTCAGAGAGTTTTAAAAAAAAAAACCCCAAAAATTCACATCATAACATATTAGGTTGATAGGGTGAAAGAATATAAAAAAGTAACATATACTTATTTAACTAAGTGCATTACAAACAAAAAACTATTACATAGCACCTACACATCTGCTGGATCTGAATTATAACTACAATGTCATAACCCAGAAACAAGTTTAACAAATTGTTATCCACAAACATTACGTGCAATTCAAAAGCATTAGACAAAATAGCTCTTCCCAGTCAATGTTGGACTCCTTACTATATGGACACACACTCAAAGTACATCATATTTAATACTCAAAGTACATCATATTTAATTTTTGATGGAAATGCGTGTGTGTATAATTCAAAATTCAACTGCCACCTTTTTGCTCCAAGATCGTAGACCGTACTTGAGTATGACTCTAGTGTCCCACTTAAGTATTAGTTTTGGCACAGTCAACACACTACCATAATGCAGATTCAATAAATAAAAGCACCCTACATTTCCTCCATAAACCCGTCATACAGACTGCCTCAAAGTCCTGAGCCTGCAAGTCTATTTTAGAACTAAATCTTTGAATATGTATCATTGATATATAACAGCGATGAGCAAACTACAAGCGGATTGTAACCAAGCTCAATTAACTTATCTGGTAAGAATATGCTTACCAACTGAAAGCGGTTACTAAACATCAGACTGTAGTAAAAAGATTTCGCAATAATGCAGAGCAAATGGATAGCTCTTCAAAATTAATGACAATTTTATTTTCATGAAATATGTCAGCAAATTTCCCCCCAAACATTTTATATTCTTTTACTCACACATTTCACATTGCTTTACTCTACTTGGACTTAACCAGTGCATGAAATTATCTCTTTTCTGTTCACGTTTTTCCCCAAGTAATTAGCAAGCTACATCCCCTTTGACAGAGGGATACTAACAAGCTCCTACAGTTTCCAGTAGGACAAGGAATCCAAAGCTACTAATAGCAAACAAGTCATTTAAGCAAAAAAGGATTACAAAGGCTCATTGCAAGAGGCTGGAAACTCACCCTTATTTCAGATTAAGGCTTTCTGAGGAGCTCTTTTGTAATGAGTTTTGACTCCATTTTAAAAAAGTATTTCATTGTTTTCTTTTAAAAACCAAAATACTGATTTGAATATCTATTAATAATTTCTTCGTTTTGAAAATAATTAAGCACTAGAAAGATGGAGAAGTATTTTCCAAGGAGAAAATGATGGAAACGTTAGTTTTGTAACAAAACCTACCTCCCAAGATCTCAAAGTCTAAAGAAAACAAAAGTCACACAAAATATTCAAAAATGTTTTTCCATTTTTCACTACCAGGACACCAAAATAAGCCACAAATCAAGCCAGAGCGCAGCTTGTTTGCAAAATTTCATTGCCAAAAATGCCTATAGCCATGTCCCTATTAAATAAAGTACGCTTAGATGAGCAAGAGCTCCTAAAGGGAAAGGCAGAGAGACCGGCGTACCTTGAGGACCTCCATGGGCACCTGGGTGGCGGGGGGCAGGCTGGTGGGGACGCTGACGTTGATGGCAGGTGTCTGGCTGACGGGTACGCGCTGCTGCATGAACTGGGCTGCTTGCTGCTTCTGCTGCTGCTCCCGACGCTCCTGCTCCTGCATCTGCTCACGCATGAGCTGCTGGCGTAGCAGGATTCGTGAGGTCATGCTGGAGGAGCTTAAGGGAGGCTTGGAAGCGCCAGGATGCTCGGAATTGCTGTGGGAAGACCAGAGAGAGACAGCTCAGCTTCCACAAGCGGGATCGCTGCTCCAGCGGTCGGAGCTTGCAGAATTACACCAGAACGTGGGGTGGGATGGGTGAGGATACGCTGCTCCATGAGAGGGGGAATTCGGAGCCGGCCTACTTCAGGTACTTAGTAGCCACATTAGGCTGCCTTAACTTGGTTACAGCTAACCATTTGCAAGCGCCAATATCCAGCTCTAAAGAGCTATTTGCTGCTTCAATTTTTACAGCAACCATCCACAAGAAGAACAAATGCTTTAACGGATAGCAGCAGGCACTCGTATTACTTTTTTAAAAAATAATAAAGGACTATATCAAGTCCAATGATAGGTATAGATGATACTCCAGGTCTAATGATCTAGTTCAAAAATAAATAGAGAAAATAAATCTACCTCTCCCAGGAAATCAAAACATAACAAAGTTCAGTTATTTTCTGCAAAATACTACCTCAGGGTTGGATTCACTGGTGGCGACACTCCTCGTAGCTAAAAAACAGATGCAAAAAAACCCAACGCAACTCCCACTTGAGACCTACCAGCATCTTCCAAGCACAGTGAGATACAAGAACAGGCGGAATAAACAACAATAACAGCTTTATTTCAGTCACACTTTATAAAGCGCATCAGGCTGGTCCGAGCTAGCACACTGCTTCGCCACCTAAGAGCTATTTCCAAGCCATTGGCAAGCAGGGCTTCCTACAAGACAGCATGGGACAAAGCATGGGACCTTGCCATGGCCTGCAGGGAAACCTTCTGAAGCAACCCATCATTCTCTTAGCCCTCAGAACTAAAACCCATTTATAAGATATTTCTGTAACATAAGGCAGAACAATCAGGGTATGTAAATACCAAGCTGCACATGCTTCGAGGGAAGGATGCTGGAAGTGGGTAAGAATACATGACTCCATATAAGAAAGAGCTACAGTGGCTATAATTCAGGATATTTGGTTTCTGATTCTGACTGCTGCAGCTGATTGCTGTCAGCCCAGGGAAGGAAAGGGCTCATTAGGCCAGAACAATGCAGGGCCATGCCTGGGGAAGCCAGCAGTAACCCTCCCATTCTAGGAGGAGATTGGTCTTCAAAATCCCACCTCTGGCTCTGCTGTTTCGGTGCTACCTGCAGGATGCTGACCGGACAGCTTGCAAAGGAGTGCAGAAGCAACCATCCCTTCCAGGTCTCGCCTGGACGCACCAAGAGCTACTTGTGCTTGGACAACCAGAGCCAGCAAAGCTGGAAGTTTTCCAGCTTTGTTTAGGACTGGTGTTGAAAACAGTTTGGAGTAGAAACGAGAAAGGAGAACCCACACTTACCCCCGCAAGAGATCAAACTCTGCTTTTCCAGAGCACACATTTTGGGGGCAGGGAGGCAGGGGACCATCTTGCTATTTAAGACCTGTCAGGTTGAAACATTCACAGAGACACTGATCCTTTTGATAAAACAAGAGAAAACCTTTGTGGTGAAACTAATGCAGCTGTGGAATAATCGTACTAATTAGCTGCTCAAGACAAGTCATTGACTGTGATACTTGTAAAAAACACCACCCTTTCAATTAAGGGCGAAGCATTCTCACATCTAAACCCAGCAGCATGTTTCCTGGCTGCACATCTGAACCACTTGCACATTTCTAAACCAAGGAGATGCTTTATTTCCATGACTAGGACAGTTATAGGTCAGTGGTCTCCCAGGTTTTTTGATCATGTACTGCTACCAGGAATAAATATTGGAGCATCCACCTCCAAAATATGTATATTTATTTATTTATTTATTAATTACATGTATTACTGAAGTGCTAATATTTTCTTCTTGTCCACCAATAATAGTGCACACCCCACTTTGGAGACCACTGTAATAGAGGAGCAAAAAAAGGCACTCAAACGCTGCTTTTAAGGGAGGATTCATTCTCCTCATGTTGAGGAAAAGCTTATTTTGTATCACGCTAAGCAGGATTCTCATTTCTGTGTTACTGGCATTTTTTACAGATACCTAAGTCTGCAAAATGGGTAACCCAGCAGTTCCTCCCACCTTCTTTCATTTTGAACTGTTTCTCTGCCTACCAAAGCCAAGTGTGCTAAAAACCATCTCAGAAGAACCTTCCCATATACTAAAATTTTGGGGATTCAGAAGGAGAAGGAAGGGAGAAATTATTTCCACGGCATTTCAAACAGCCCCTGCTAGGAATCTCCTATCACTCACGCGATTACTGTACCTACTCACACCAACAACTCTCCTTACAGCTTCCTGCAGATGAGTCAGGGGTCTACTGTTCATTGAAAAATGTCAACAAAAGCCGCAAGCATTGTGTCTTTAAAAGAAATAATAGTCCCAGAAAATGCTGTTCTGCCAAATTCCTCCCCAAAGAGCAGAGACTCTTCCAAGTTTTATTTCTTTTGCAATTCTGCTCAGTATTTTAATTATTCACTGGGAAAAAAAATGGCTTAGATGAAATTAGGTGGGTAGTGCAAGGTCGGGCAATGTACTTTTTAAACAGCTATCAAAAGAAGAGCAGACACCAGCAAGGGGAAGAAGAGTCTGATCTTACTCACATCCAGAACACCAGATTTTGGTGGCCAGATGAGGGGGAAGGAAAACCTTGAGAGGAGATTACTGAATGTCTTGTTCATCCTTATTTCAAAGGAGAAGCCAGAAACCAGCACAGCTACAACAGAGCCGCAAGCTCAGCAGACACATCGTTCTCTTATTTATGCACATTACAATTATAGGCAGAATAGAGGCGCACAGGCCCTGAACACAGGCAGCGCTGGCAGCAACTTGTTGCCAGATCGCAGCTACTGCCATCAACGCATTTGAGTTCAAATAATGCTTTTAACTGGCATAAAAGCTGCTGTGCAACACCTGCCTGCCTGACCAGATGCTGCTGTCACAAGCACTGCAAAAGAAGCTGGACAAACACAAGACAGCTCCTGCCATGCAGATTTCCCGTTATTTATCCACCGGGGGCTGTAAAGCTCTTCTTGCAGGCAGGGTGGTCCCACTGCACCAGCACTCCTTCCACTGATCAAACGTGAAAAACTGTTTGGAACTTTGGTATCTCCTCCTTTAAGCCTGCCCCATGCACAGCACGGACCGTCCTGCTGCCCAGCTTCCCTTCCCCACCGTGTCAGCTCCTCTTCTCAACCGCAGGACGCTCCGCGCAAAGCTCCGAGGTGGAAAGGAAGACGGTTTGGGTTTTATCACCATGTACCCTCCAGAGAGCAAAGAGGAGAAGGTTTGTCAGAAACTCAGTTTTCCAATCAAAAAAGCAATTAGAAACTTGTTATGTCAAAGGCTTCATCAAGAGAGTTTTGAAAATTTGTATTTTTAAAGCTTCTTGACCTTTACGTGCTGCTGCACAGGCAGATCTCCCGTGATCAAGCACGGTGCCATGTACTGCAGTACGACCCAGAACCTGGACACGTGGATGCAAAACTCTCATACGTGAGCTGATTCACCCCCAGATTATGTAGAGTCGGTAACAGAACCCACACACACAACTGATACACGGTGTGATTTAGATACTTCCTGCAAACACAGTTTATAGATACCATTTAATTGCAATAAATGAAACCGACTCATCCTTTTAATTGACATATGATTAAACCAGTTATCAATTAGCAGTCTAATAAGCATAGTGTAATACAGACTGAGAGCTATTAGTTATGAGTGTCATATGCTAATCCAATTAATCACGAAGTGATAGCATTTTATTAAATAAGTTTAAATTACATATCCTTTGCACAGATGCCTGGGAAATGTTAGTTACTGCATACATAAGTTATAATGCAGATGGCCGTTGCATAACAAAAGGCAACCAATCAGACTAAAATCAGGTTTGATTTTGTTGCCGTCAACTCAAGAGATTACAGAGACGGTATCTTTTAAAGCCTTATCTACCTTCCCAGATGTGTACTGATTATTTTACCTCTGTCTCCTTGGGCAAAAAGACAAACTAGTCTTTTGTTGGTCAGTTTTGTTTTCAGATTCTTATAAATTGATCAAACAAGTTATCTAGTTCACATGCATTATTTACATGAGTTGTGAGGTTTACAAACATTATATTGCATTAGCTACCTATTTGTTAAGAAAGCTCCCTAGAGATTTTGAACTGGAAAACAATATTTATCTCAGCTTTGCTTTTTAACTGCTGTTTTAGAATTTTATTGCTTTTTTTTAAAGAAAAAGGGAAAGCCTCCAACGTAAGGTTTCTTAGACAAATTACGATAATTAAGAACACAGACCAACTCCTCAGACCCAAAGCTTCCACAAACACAGATGAACAAGAATCAAATAAAATGCACTAAAAAGAGCTTTCAAAACCACTTGCTCTAGCAGGACTGACTGCCCTGCTCTAAGCAGAGAAATGGCACACAAGAGGGAGGCTGTTGCTCTCCTCCGTTCATGCCAACTGTTTGTTAATGGGTTAGTCCACAAAGAAAATCAGCCAAGAAAAGCAGATTTAGCACCACAAGAAATCCACTGAGCTGCACCAGATCTTGGGGGTCAGAGGTAAGAAACAACACGGGATTTAAATGCTTGTGTTTCATGTCTTACCCTTATCCCATTCATAATTATTTATAGAGAAAAGAAAGGCATCCGCATTTATGGATCTAACATTAGCATAAAACTATCCTGATCTCTAAAGCAAGCAGATGAGAGGTTGCCAACGTTACAACTCAAATATTTGGCTTGACCTCCCAAAGGCCTTATCAGAAGAGACCACTGCACAGCTTCCCTTCCAACACCACTCCTGTTCAATGACCACTAGAGGTTCCTCAAAACTAAAGTCTGTCCAGATTCTGTTTTCAGTCTCTCTACCAAGCAGTAAAGCCTCAAGAAACTTTTTGTTGCCACTACTACGTGTGCGGCTGAAGCAACAACTCTTGCAGCAGCAGCAGCATCTAACCTGCCAGCCACCATCGCTGTTTGCCACAGAGGGGCGTGACAGAAAATGGAAGGATACCAAAAGGAAAAAAAAATAAAAGCAAGAAGAAGCCAGATTACCCCCCAAAAAAACCCAACACCAAAAACCCCACAAACAACAAAAAAGTCCCCTACTCAATCTCTTCTCCCCTATCTTCAGCTAAAGCAAGGGATTCCAAGTAAAACTACTAGGGCATTTTCCCTGGAGCACTTTGTACTTCATTCCTAAAATTTAATAATTGATTGTGGGTTACAGCGATGCTCCACTCACCACGCCAACTGGCTAGCACTGCTTAAAGTATGAATGGTAAAAAAAAAAAAAAAAAAAACAACAGTTGGCACCTTGTTATGTCCTTTCTTGCCAAGGACACAGCAGTAACATAAACAGTGTGGAGACGTTTATCAGCCTTTATAATAAAGGAAGGACTATGTTTCAGGCCTATATATGAAAAAGAGGTTTCCGTGTTTGAAGGCTACATGTTTGAAGGGACACGCTGCCTGGGTTACATCGGCTCCATCATCAAAGTAAATATTTTTTTTGTCCCTCCAGTGTGTTCTTCTCCTGACCTGCACCAGCTCAGAGCTGCTCTCCTGCAGCAGCACAGCTTACCTACACCACAGGCTGAACCCCAAGGAACAGCCCTCAGCCCAACAGGCATCCATCCATCTACCCAAATGCACTGCATGCACCTGGTCAGCAGGGGGAAGGAAGAAAAAAAAAAAAAACCCTGAAACATCCAGCATGCAGAATTACTACTCAGGAGCTAAGGGTTGAATTACAAATCAAATTAATTCAGTGGATACACTTGTCTTTAAAAAAAAACCAAAAAAAAAACCCAAAAAAATCCACACCACCAAAAAACAAAAAAACAAAACTTCATTTAATCCTCAGCTAAGAATTTTTTTTTTAAGTAGCTGTACACCATTTAGTAGTTTTCCATTTTTCTTCCTGTCTTTAAAACACACCTTCACAAGCTGCTGAACATAATGCTTTCTAAACTTAATGAAAACCTCTCTCATGACCCAGGAGCACTCAGTAAATAATTATTAAGCTCTGGAGGTGGCTTTTGCATGAGCATTGACTTAATAAAATTCCGTAAGTTGATCTGCTTGAATGCCCATTTACTTGGGGACACAGCTTGCAGCATAGCTTGGAAAGCTTGATCACCACCAGATTAAGGAACAAGGTAAAACTAAAGAGGTTCAACCTAGAAGCTGCAAAGGTCACATTTTAAAACCCTTTACTACCGTTCCTGTTAAAAGGGAGATGAGTAATTGCAAACCGAGAACACCCTCAAAGACTTCTATATAATCATCACTATAATGCACCAAGTCTTTTTATGCCTAAACTGAAACTCCGTTAGCCCAAATGTGTGCTTGACATGAAGTTTCAGAAGGAGAGAGATGTATATATGTTAATATTTTTTTTTAAACATGGAGTATTTTATAAGTCTTCCCCTTCTGAAAGTCACCATCATTATCTCAGCCGGTCAGCCACCGCTCCTGTGGCTCTGCAGAAGACAGGAGCCAGCTCCCAAGCACGGTATTTTTATCTCCCATAACACAACCTCCATCACAACCAATCAATCACACAATCTGCTCACGCTGCCGTCGCTCCGGGAAAGCGCCACTTACAGACAGGAGCTGTCAAAGGAGCAGGGCATGAACATCTGAACTCTAACAGCTTCCATCTTTTCCCCCACCCCTTGTATCCGAGGGCTTTTGCTGAGCACCCTCGGGTGAAAGTCAAGCCGTGTCTCTAGGGGTGGCTCCAGATAAGGACCTGGCAACTCCAATCCCCACAGAGCAGCAACACGGGCAGCGGTGCCCAGCGCCCGCCAGCACTGCAGACCTGTGCAATCCAGCACCTACCGAGGAGAAAAGCAGCAGGGGTTGAGGCAGCCACGCACAAGGTCTTCGGGTATCGCGGAAGGACTCCAGAACAGCCCCGAAGTTCAGAGTCAGCATCTCGCTACATCTTGCCTCGCTTGCACGAGAGCATTGCACAAACTCCTGATGGAGACAGCCCGGAGCAAGGCGTGGGTCTGCAGCAAACCCAGATAGATGCCTGGCACTACCATGGAGCTGAGCGAGATGCTCGGACCGGCGGCCGGGCGGTTGTGCCACCCTCGCTGTCCCGTGGACCGACAACCTGCTTCAGGCCTGGGAGAAACGAAGACGCGGGTTGGCGTTGAAAGCACTTCTCCCCTTCATTAATCAAAAGGGGTGTGATCGGGCCATTAGTGCCATCAGAAAGGGGGATAAGGGCTGTCCGTAACAGCACTGCTTTCTCACAATCTTTAACGCCAAAAAGAAGGGAAAGCCCGAGTGCAAAAAAAATTTGTCTTCTGGGACATAATTCCTTCACATTCAAGGTAACAGTACGGAGACTCAATGTGACTGTGTACACACTGTTTCCCTAGTTTCACCTCTGACCAAACAGGCTGAATCTCTCAGGCAGAAAAGGAGCAGGCAGGTGAACAACACCTACACACACAAATACCTCAAGCTCCCAAAAATGTTCCATGAAGGGTTAAAGGAATTTAAAAGGTAGCTGACTCCATTGCGCAGTATTGGTTTGGTGCTCTTCCTCTAACTTTCAAAGCCATCACAAACTTAGAGAAGATATTACCAAAAAAAAAAAAAAAGAAAAAAAATAGGCATGGGGCAGGTTTGTCTTTCACTTGAAAGCCTGACCTTGTCAAAAGCTTTTTGAACCATTTTTCAGACATTGCATCTATGGGTACTTACCTCTCTAAAGAGCTCTACACACATTTGCAGAACAAAAAGCCAGATAGCTAAAACAACCAAGAGGTGATAAAAGACGAAGCAAAGAGATAACACTCCACTAACAACCTCTGTAGTTCTTGATTTTGTAATACAGAATTTACCTTCTTTTATCTGGGTAAATAGAGAAGATAACACTGTCGCCGAGAGGGAAGATGACGTACAATCACTGCGCGTTTTGATACTTTGCAACTACATGGTGCCCAGTTCTCACTCCACATCGCCTTTCCATCGTCAGATAGCAAGTTTATTCACAGAGGCATCCTTGCAGAAACCAAGACTCGACCATATTGTCCTCGCAGCTTGTACCCATCATCCACATGCTCAGATTCCCTCCCAGCCAAAAAGCTACCATGCTCCTCGAGGCTTATGGTGACCCAGCAACTCCCAGCCTAAACCCTTCCGCTCATCCAAGGTTTTCTGCTTACTGACTCCACTGTTACAGTGCTATTCAATGCTTTCCAAAGACACGAAGCCTCATCTCGCACCGATGACATCCTCACTCTGGTATGCTGAGCAAACAGGATCTTAAGAAACAAAAGGGAAAGTGTTTATGGAAGATTTGCTTTAAATTGATTAAGAATGCCAAACAGTTACAATGAAAACCACAAAGTGAATTAGGTGCTCAATACGTGATGGGTCTGTGTTATCAGCATGTAGGTCTTGCTTGTTACAGTCAATACTATGTGCAAGGGGAAAAAACAACCCCTAACACATTACTGCAACAACTCTAACATTAAAATAATCTTGGACCTATTATGCAAACTCTGACTTCAATCTGTAGCTACAGCACTAGCTGTTCACTACAGGACCTGATCAGATCAGGGACTGTCTTTAGCAACTTTTCCTTCTAACAAAGCAACTCTCCAGACTGCTGAAACCAATTCCTCGGCATCCACACATTTTAAACAAACTTCAGTATGAGAGTTCTTAAGCATTGCTTATAGTACTTCTACATTTTTGGCTATTTTTGGAAGTTACTGGGGCAAAGAGGATTGTTTTACTGTGCAGGCTGAATGACAGGGGGAGGAAATAAGGCTTAAATAAGCAACAAGTTACTCTACCAGCCATTTGGATATTTACACTGCAACTGCGATTTGCAATTGCAGGACAGATGTACCAGTCCTGCTGTCTTGGGAACCCACAGCACAGAGAGGAAGGTGGGATAAGCTCCAGCTGTCCATGTAAGAAAGCATTACTGACGTTTACAAACTTGCTAATTGAGGCTAAGAGAAAGACAGTTGTTCACTGGAGTAATTGCTCAACTACAACCAACTAGAACAAATATGGCCTTCAGTTCCCTTGCTTAGGCCATTTAATGCAACCTACAACATCCGTGGCATGGGGTAATCCCAAACCACGGCTCCCAGAGAAACCAAACCCCAGCAGTCCATCAGGTAGCAGTGCTATACTACCACGGGATCCAGCAGCACCCTTAGTTCAGCTACATCCAGCAATAAATAAGGTCTCTCTGTCCCCAAGTACCTATCCCAAATTCTGACCACTCCCAGGGATTTCCCAAGATGGGTACGGTTTCTGCGTGCTTACAGCCTTCGGGTGTACGCTGCGGGTCACATCAGAACACCTCAGCGTCTGCTCTGCAGCTGCACAGGATTGCTGGCGTAGGTCAGTGCAAGTGTTGATTAGAGGAGCTCTTCGCCCACCATCCAACAGCTGTAAAATCTATTTTAAGTTCATGACATCTATATGAACTGCAGTCTTTCACAGAAATATTTAGTGTTGGTTTAACTGCTGGAATACTGGGGAATTGGCATCTCCAGGGACTGTTCTAGCAATTCCGCCTCGACCCCCGTAAAAAAAATTCTGCACCTTGTTTCTAGCCAGAAACTGTTCATGAACACCAGAGACAGGGAAAGAGGAAAGTAATTACTTAAACTTGGGGTCGCATGTAAATAAAAGAAATACCAAACCAAAAACATAATACAGAATTAAGTCTCGTTCAAAATAAAAGCACAAGCAACATTTATACTTTCTGATTTCACAAAGTGTCAAAACATATACAAGAAGATTCTCCTTAATCTATCATAAGTCTTTTCTTAACACCTGAAATACAGCCCTGCTAATACACAGCCTTAATTTCATTTTGCAATCATCCTTTTGTTCTGCATCTTTCTTATGTTGCATCTAAAAAGCACAAGCTTTTCTGAAAGAGAAGACCTCGGGAAAAATCCTCAGAAACAACTTTATGCAACCAAATAAAATATCAAAAATTAATACAGCTGCTGCAGTTCTAGAAAAAAAGGCTATTTTAAAGTAAAACTCTTCAGCATCGACCATGTTTTGCACAGTTTAATGACAACTAAGTGAGACATGCTGTCCATGTAACTTGCTGCAGGAATACCAGTCCTTAACTTTTCAAAATACATTACAGCTATTGGTTTATTTTTGAAAAAAAAGCATCGAACTCAAAACTATTTACAAGCAATTTTATTAGACCCTCTTAATCTCTCCTGCACTGCCAGAAGCATAGCACTTGAATGGCTATTTCTGTTCAAAGCTATATTTGTTGTGGAACTACTGCAAACTCCTGAATCATGTAAACAGTGGCAAGAGCCAAAAAATGTTTCACTGGACTTGAAGTTCACATCTGCCTTAGTTACTAGGACAAAAAATAAAGGCAGGCGCTTAGTTTATAACCAATAAATCCTGCAAAGACCACAGTTAATCACGAATTCTTGCAACAGGGTTTTGTTTAATCTGGTTTATTTAGCATTTGTGACCTTGGCAAAGTACCTGCGGGAGCACCCACCATTACTGTGGAGCAGCAATTCACACCTCCTGTTATTTTAGGCTACAGCAGACGACTATACAGCGCTACATTAGTCAACCAGGTTTATAAACTTGCAGCAAAGTCACCTGAAAATGATGTATAGTTCCAGACTTGCTGGAGCCCAGCAGCTAGCAGTATTGCTGTCCCTAAAAAGCCGTATTATACAAGCTCTCAGCCTGGACTTGGTAGCAGCTCTATGTTTGTGCAGAACAAATGCTTGGCAAACATGCTGCTGGGAGCAAAATGTCTCTCCCATTTCTTTAGCTTCTTGGTTCAGGAAGGCTAGCACTAGAAACCATCCCCTCACCTCAGCCTACCTACTTTGGATGCAAACTCCACTTTCTCTTCACTTACCTTCTTCTATTCCTCCTGGTCCTCCGCTAGCAGGAAGAATGCCCCACATTCCCAGTATGCTGGAAACTATAAAAAGCCTCAAAACAATGACAAAAAGCCACGCAGTTGCTTGATCTCAACTTCTCACAGATTTCAAAGAGCTACGGCTGCAGGCAGGGTCAAATTCTGCCAAGTGGTCTTTGGCACTGAACCACAGGTATGAGGTGCTACAGGTATGAGGACAAGCAGCATATTTTTGGATAAGAATGGGACATCATAGGTGGATTAAGGAAAACCAAAATTGTTTCCTTCATTATCCACAGAAGAAGTCTGGATTAAATTGTAGCAGCCTGTTTTTGCCATACAACCATTTGCTGATTCCATAAATTTAACAGCTGCCTGATACTGAGTTGCCAATATGTGCCTAATACACTGAAAATATTTTTTGCATCCTCTTAGGAAGACTGCTGCAAAACCTCCATCAGGAACTGCAACTGGTTTTCCAAGTAGTCGGGGAGGGTGGTGGTGGGGTAAATAATAATTTTAACCCCCCCTATTTTTAGCAACCTCTAGAACAAACAAGATGATTTGTTATTCTTCTTTTGTTTCTAAAAGCAGATAATAAAATGTCCTGTCCATTTATAATTGCATTATCTACCACTTACTGTAGTTTAAGATTGTACAAATCAGTCAGGAAGAATCCAAAGATATTCCACCTTAGAAGTGTTAACCTTATACATCGTTACACTTCTACGTCCCTTCTCTTCAGAGCTATAACCTGGCTATACAAATCCTAATCTTAACAGGAGGACATATATTTAGTTCTGCCTAGAATTGACATTATGGACTACTTAAAACTGTATTAAAGCCAGTATTAACCTGTACGCACTCCAGTGTACAGAAAATGAGCATCAGCTGTCAGGATGCCAAAGCTATTCAATTAACACTTGCACAGTCAAAGTGTTTGCAATCCTATTCACAAGTTACCAAACAGACAACAAAGAAACCCCAAACAAACAAACAACAAAAAAAAAAAAACAAACAAGACAAAACCAACACCCTGCAACAAACCCCATGCCTGGGCTAGGGAAAGCAATCTTCTGCAGAATTTCTTCTTGTTCTGCTAGCTCCCAGACATCTCCCTTTATACACTAGATGGAGCTTTGTCCCCTGCTTCCCCAGCCTGCTGGCTGGCACTGCGCTGAGGTAGGGATAAAAAGGGTAAAGAGGCAAAGGGTGAAACGCCAACCTCACCCCGAATAAACAGAGTGCACGCAACAGCTCCAGGAATGCTGTGATACCAGGCAAGTATCTGGGCTCTCACCATGCCCTCCCTGGTCCATGCTCCTCTCCTGCTCCCATTAATCTCCCGTTCGAGCACTGTTTTGTAGTTTTCAAAGAATCAAAGATTTCAACAACTCCAAATCCCAAACCACGCTGCAACGTCTACAGCCTTTGCTATGGTCATGAGGCACTGCAGTGAGTTCACACCACATGAAAATTACATTGCTTTTTCTCCCTTTCTAAAGGGACAGCATTTAAGCTTATTACCAGATCACACTCCTGAACTGCTCAGTGTCTTTCCTAGATCCCTCTTCACATTCCCACTTATTTTCTTTCAAAATAAACTCTTTGGCCTCCTCTCTAGTAACCTGAAACACCAGTACCTCATGCCTCTGCTAAGGCTCCAGACTTGGATCCATTGACACTTTTGGGAAACAGCTCCTTGATTCGAGTAAAATTCCCCTTGACTTGTGTCTCTGCTGGATTCGGTCTGTATTGTTTAAGAACACAGTTCAGCAGAAACAGCTCATCCCTTCTGGTGAGCTGCCACAACTCCATTAGGATCTTTCAAAGCACAACAGGATATGGTCCGTCATCAGTATTTCTATGATGAATTTAAACTCAATGGGACAGAGAAGGGACCAGTGGAATGAGTCACTCCTAATGGCACAAGTGGCCAGCACTGCAATGCAAGCATAAAAAGCGGCGGCCTCAGGCTGTATCCGACAAGGTGATACCAGAGAGGATGGAGAAGCACAGGGTCCGTAGTACACAAGACGTCTTGTGGGCAAGGCCTCCTGCGTGGGCATCTCTGCTCAGGAACAAGGAGCTGAAATTGAGGTGACGACAGAAACAAGAGCCCACTTTATAGTGGGAAGCTAAAGAAAAGTTTGGCATTTTAATCTCACAAAATGGAGGTTGACGAGGATGAGTGTTGCTGTCTATAAATACAGCAGAGAAACAAACACCCAGGAGAGAACAACCCTGGCATTTCACCAAGCGATATAAACTGGCTATGAACAAGATTAAATTGGTACCAACAGTCTCATTCTGAGAAGTCCAGTCCCAAAACCGTTTCCAACTGGAGGACTGGCGAAGGAACAACTCGCTTCGTTTCAGATAAAGATTCATTGCCTAATTAAAGTAGGGCACTGTGGAACGAAGCAGCCAGGACGAATTACAGGCCACAGAAGATGCCCTCCAGCCAAAGGCTCCAACAGGACAGATGCAGGACAAAGTAAACTCTTTGGCAGAGCACACAGACCTCAAGCAGCACTGGAATATAGTATTGCACATAACAGGAGCTGTTGCCTTCACATATACCAGTATGGCCAAACGCAAACCTTCTGGAAGCTGAGCACGCTAGCTTGAACAGGCTTTGCAGCAAGTCTCACCAAAACAAAGATGCTCTTCTAAAGCTTCCGGCCCATTTGGACCCTACTGAAACACTCCTCATATCATCTGGCACGCCAGGTCAGCTGGAAAGCAAGTGTCAGCAGTCATCATGCTGCAATTTCTTGGAAGCTCTCTCTTCCCCCTCGCCCCCACCTTCAGGGACATCGTTGCCCGTATCCTCTCCCACGCTGGCCCAGCTGAGTGAGCGAGAGTTCAGAAGTGTTGAACTGAAGCAGTAAATAATACCTCAAAAATGCAACCCCTCCTTTCTAACTAATTTAGAAATAACTTGAGTGCCTATGTCACCACTTCACAAGTAAGGGGCTACAGTTTAGCTGACTCCACCTTTTGTGTCTGGCTGCTAGACTATTCCCCAGATTTCTGCACTGAACCATGCAGAAACCAAAGGGGTCCAGTGCTTCCTTAATTTGGGGCAGCCACACATTCAGATGGAGAAAGTCAATGGATAAGACTAACTTCAAGTACTAAAATTAGGAAAAGGTCTGAAAATAGACTCCAAATAAAGGTCATTTTTGTCACGCAAAAGTTTCTCCAAGTCAGTGTTTCTTAAATAGGCAAAAACTCGCATCAAGCTGTACAAATAACTGACATAATAGCACAGAAAGAAAGCTAGAGTTAGAAAACTGTGGGAGCGGGTGATGAAAAGGAAAAGCTGTTATTTGTTCACATCAGAACGATCAGCCTCAGTCCCTATTTTCCTTCTGTTGACCACACCACGTTATCCAGTTTAACTGGCCTGCAAAGGGAGCATCAAGACATTTTGCCTAAATCAAATATTCAAGTAGGTCACCAGTTTTGAGCAAAAATATTTGCGGCTTTATTCAGTCAAGGAAGAAAATAAAAATAGGAAAAGAAATGAAAGGCACACCTACCATACTTGCTTCTCCTAGGCGGCCTCCCCTGGTTTCCATGCAATGGCTTCCTGACCAGGCTGGGGGTACTTCCAGCAGTCCAGACTGGACAGCCAAAACTGGCCAGTCAATTTAAGTATTTTTTCAGGTCAAAATGTTTATAACATGCACATAACTTACAACAGACCTTGGCAGAGGAAGAAAACTCACATTCCCTTCCAGGAAGTTTGCTGTGCAAGGAGAACTAAGCCAATTTACCTTCAAGAGTCTTAACAGCACACCTTCATTTGCCCACCACTTTCTGCCTTCCTGGAAAGCTGGAGCTCTCATTCTTTAAACTACCAGGCTATATGGGCTAATCTATAGAAGCCCACCTGCCCTTTCTCTCCCAATCCAAAACTGCTAACCCAAAGAGTAGGGGTCCTCCCCAACACAAAGAAGGAATACCTGCTACAAAAAGAGACGACTTAAAGTCAACAGAAGGCATGCAGAGAAAGAGATTTAATCCAGAGCAGATGCAAGAGGGATACCTTTCAAAGACAAGAACAGCAGCTGAAGTGTTCAACAGCCATACGTCATCTGAAAAGATGCCATCACCTGTAATGATTTTCAACACAGGGATTTTGAGCGGAGCCCCTTAGGGGACTTCCTTGGGGACACACAGCCTGAGCAGTTAAAGACAGGACTTGAAACCACATCTCTAAATCCCAGTAACATCCATCCTCTGTAGCCAACAGTCACATGTCTTTCATTATCCTACCTGGCACCGACAAGCAACATAAGACGTAACTGAAGGTGAACCTGCCAGGCTCTTGCAACACCTATTCACAACTTCAGCAAAGAAGAACCCTTTCAGTCCATTACATCAGCATAAAAATCCAAACCCTCAGCATCCCGCTATGTGCAACGTCCTGGACTTGCCATCGAAAATTTCTACTGAAGTTCAAAAGCGGAGCAGGATGAAAACACCTTCACTGGCCATGTTCGTTCCAGCCTGGGAATAAAGAACTTCAACCTCCAGTGCTCTTTCAATACAGCCTAATTTATTCTGAAAAAAGTAGTAAGTAAGAAGTACACAAAACCAAAGCATGTAACCTGAAAAACACCCCCCTGACTGGCAGAGCAAGTGCTTTCCAAAGACACTTACATTAGCTCATGCTGCTAGAACTGTTTTTTAAAAAATAATTGGGGGAAAGCAGAGACGATCTACAAAATACACAACAATGTTAAGCTGAAAATGTTCTACTGAAAAATAATAAAGCAGATCAAATGCATTAGGTAATATGTTCTAATGATTAAGTCCATATACAAAGTTGTTTGAAACTGAATTCTTTAGTATTTGAACACTTATGTATGGGTTTTTAAAAATCACACGCGTTTAGTACTACTGAAAAACCAGCACATTAAATCCTTCCAGACTGGTATTCAAAAATTCCCTGAAACAAGAGCAAAAAAGCCCTAGGCAAAAAAAAAAAAAATTAAGAAAAAAGAAAAAAACCCCTAAATTTCACTACCTATGCCACCACATGCCTCTGCAGAACCAGCACCAGGTAAATTGGGCATTGCAAAGTTAGCCAGAATAATGCAGCTCCCAGACTAAAGGCTTTTGGTTTTCAAACAGGTCCAAGACCTTGGTACTGTAGTGGCCCTGAACAGGATTGCAGATGAAGCATTAACAAGTGCCAGCAAGGGAGGCACTCAGGACTGTGATACCAGCAGTCTTACAAGCAATAAAACAGCTTGTTATGACTTACAGTTATGACTTACAGTTATGACTTCAGGTAAGTTGTATCCTCCCTTATTTAAAGGAAAACCTCAATATACTGCCATAAAAAAGGCAATAAAAGGCTACGGCGATTCCAGTGAACACAGACCATAGTTTGAGAGGGTGAAAAGCCTTCTCCATGCCCACATGCAAATAACAGGCTGAAGTTGGTAGGAATCGTCTGATTCACCACTAGGAGAAGACCATGGCACTTTCAACACAGCTTCAGCAAAATACGCTGAGAGTAGTGTCCTCAAAAGGAAACCACACCACAAAAATCCCCAAACCACTCACTGAACCATGGCAACTCCCAATGTATTACTGGAAGGGCATGTTACTACCGGGACAACTCATGGATAAGACCCATTTTCCAACAGCGTTCTCCTGTGCTGATACTCTCCCACGCTGAACAAAAAGGTGCACCCTCCAGTCTTGCTTCCTGGGATAACAGACACGCAGAGACCACGCTCCAGAAAACCTGAATAAGTCAGGTTTGTTAGAAAATGGCCAGCATGTTCTAGATTTAGCTGCAGCAACTTAAAAACCTAGTTTCTAACTGACGTATCGTTTTCTCACTGCATTATTCAACAGCGGCATCATTTTATCAACTGCCCAAGTACTACCCTCCAAGAAGCAATATCCAAGAGCTTTTCTGTAATAATGTTTTCCATCATAACTAAACTAGCAAACCAAAAACCGATACTGGCAGAAAATTACTAAGTTTTCTATAGCAAAGTCCATCTTCATAATTCTTCATTTGAGCTTAAATGCAGTAAAACTCTGTGGAGCTAAAAAACCAAATATGCAAATACAAGGTGGGACCCACCCTACACACATTTTTCTATTAGTTAACATTACACATGCATAAAAATTGAAATAGTGAACTTCAAGCCAGAATGGCCAAATCATACATTTTCCTCGTTTCAATTAAAAACATGAATATAGCCATTTCCAGTGGGGTTGGGAACCTATACATGCATGGGAAGAAGACAAGGAAATAAAAAAAAACCCAAACCAAAGTACCTGCAGAAAACACATTTAAAACTGCATTTCTGCATAGCAATAAAACAACATTCTGCTTGGAAACACCCTTCCATTCCTATTTAACATAATGGTGGTATGAATTACTGCCAAAGTAAACTTCAAAAATTTGTTTGCCATGGAGAAAAACCAAGCAAACTGAAGTTCTATGCGCAGAATCTCGTTTCAAGAGCATGAAGGTTTCTTTGTTCCCTCTAGTGCCAGGTCGTTTCAGACTTTTACGTCTACATGTTTTATTGTGCTTGCAAAACCTTTATAAAAAAAGAAAAAGAAAGAAAGAAAGAAAGAAAGAAAATTGGAAGATTAAAAATTTAAAAAACCCACTCCTCAAAATATCAAAAAAGCCCTGCTACATGTCCTGTGTAAAAATATCATGAAGCGCAGTATTTTTCCTATTCTATCAGTCTACTCCCAAGAGTTTGGCATCTGAAAGCAAAATATTCTTTCCTGTAGCAAAATGAGAAGATATGTTTTTTGAAAAAATGTTTGTCTAAAGTTCATTAAAAAAAAGATGTATTTACAGTTTTAACACAAATTAATCTATCCTCTTAAATGGCAGTTTCTGACCATTAACAACCATAAATACAGATAAGACCTTTTATTCAACTATCACGCTAAACTTCAAGTTTCTGTAAGCAGCCCGATAAAGCAGCTCAATTATTCCTCCCTCACTTATCTGTTATCTAAAAACCACAGCCAATATCATTTCAGACACCAGAAAAATACTTGGAACTTCCTATGCTGTGGCTCAGCTGCCCCAACAGATATACAAACAAGAATTTTCCTTCTCCATCTCTGCTTTCTATTTAGGTCTTCCTCATTTCCATGGTTTCAAGTCCGTATCTTCAGCACACAGACACCTAAGCAAACAGCAGTTTCAGAGAGTTTGTGTTACCTATTCAAGGTATTTCTCGTGGTATTTGTCCTAGTAACCTTAGAATTTAAACATAAATTGCGAGGTCAGACTCCTAACTGCTGCAGGTTTGGGGAGAAAAAGAGGCTGATTTTGATGAGGTTATTAGACAGCAACTTTCACTGAGCGTTTAATTACAACCTTAAATTCAAGCATACATTCAGTGCATCATAACCAAATTTAGCTGGGACATGGTCCCAAACCCAAGGCAATCCATAGGAGTGTTTCATTCTTACTTCCCATGGACTGATACTCTTTTGGCACAGACTCTTTTTGACTACAGCATTTTCAGCTGAAAACGCACCTTGCCGTACTGCATCTGAGGAAATCACACTGAAAAGACAATCACAAGGCATTGTCGACCCCACCACGTACAGCGTCAGTTCTGCAGTCCACGGCATTTGCAACAGAGCGAACCATGAACCAGCTGGCTGAACATTAAAGCACATACAAAGGTCTTGTGCATGCTTGTTAGGCTATTTTGGAGAAGAAAAAGAAAGAAGCAGGGAAATACTACCCTGTGTGAGTTCATTTTTGTTGTTGTTGTAAGTCAGATAATTTCTCAATTTTATTCCTACCTGGCCTAGGAGGGGAGGGGGAAAAATAAAACAAAATGATCATATAACACTGCTTGTTCTCCCAACTCCTGGAAGCCAGCTGCAGAAGTTGACATGCAGACACAACCTCATTCTGGCACCAGAAGTGACAATTGCTCTATACAGCTCTGCTGCAGCTTAGAGAAGAAAAAGGACCAAGAACTTACCCAGGGAATTCATTCTTTCACGTTTCGATCCAGCAAGGCAAGAGCTCACTGGGAACTGTGCTCCTGATGGCCACAAAACCAAGACTAGACAGAAAGGTCTTAGTAAGCATCGGCTTCCAGAAACTGCACTTCCACTCCTACCATCCACCTCCTAACCCCGCCGCTGCATTTGTGGCTGCCTTTGTTAGAATACTTCTGCAAATGAAAACAGATGAGTAACTATTGCTGCTTTAGCAAACTCCCAAGCCCATGGTCACTAATAATAGCTTTGTTCCTTTTATTACTAAACAAAACCAAAAAAAAAAAAAGTTTAAATGCTTGTATAAAATGCACATTGCTGAATGTTTCCTTTCATTGATCCAGTGCTGTTTCCCATACGAGCTTAGGCCCAGGTCTCTCGAACAATTTATGTGGATCAACATGATGAGGAGCAATTTCAGGCTTTTTGAAGGGGCAGCCCTCACAAAAAGAAACAAACAAACAAAAACCACCAAAAAAACCCCCACCAAACCACCAGGTTTTGTGCTCCTTCACTTTAGACATTAAGAGTTCAATTAAAAAAAATCTGGACAGAGACATTCCCACTTTTTGCACAGACTTAAATCCAAATGCAGATCTGAGCTCTCTGGTATGTGACATCCCAGAGCTTATGAATTCCAAAAGGCAAAGGTGCTTTGGCAGGCTGAGCTCCCGGCTCCCTGCCGGCACACTGGCACGTCGCCGCCAGCTCCGACTCCGCTCCAGGGGCAAACAGGTGGGACGAGAGGGAAAGGGCAGTGTGGAAGGAAGAGAAAGTGAGAAAGTGGAGAAGGGCAACACAAGTAGAAGAAAACGAGAGGGTATGAAGCCGCTGCTGTGAAATGATGGTGGGAGAATGATGACAAGAAAGCCATGCCTTGCAGAAACCCTGACCTGGTTCACCACTGGTAAAGAAAAGAAAAGGAAAAAAAAAAGAAAAAAAAAGAAAAGAAAAAAAAGAAACCATTACAACAAAATACTTTTGCTAAAAAAATCTGATTTTTCTGCCTAGAATAACGTCAGTTACAGGCACTTCTAAAAGCAATAAAAATAACTAGCTTGCAAATTGCCCCTTTTTCTCAGAAAGTCTGCCTGCCATGCTTCGACCTGACAGAGCCTCACACTACACACCTCCTTTGGCCCACGACCTGCTACAGCCTCCTACTCCTCCCACTGCCCACGCTCGTGCCTCTGGCCGGGTGTGCAGGTGTTCACACTGATCCTGGATAGAACCGTAGCACCACCGAGCCCAGGGCTTCCGTTAGCCCACACGGTGTTCCTGGCGAGTGACTCCGAGCTGCTGGGCTTTGGGCACCCACGCTGGAAGGTGAGTAGGGCTCAATCAAAAAAAAAACCAAGACATTGAATGTTTAAAAGTCAGGCCACAGTGTTTTCTTATTAACATCCTGAAGCTTCCAGAGGTTTTTAATTTATTAATTTCTGTTACTGGATTGACTGTTCCTGAATAATCCCAAGCAATGCAAGGCAAGTGGGTTTTTTTTACAGGAAGTAACCAAGCCAAAAGCAGCGAAAGCATCCTCTTGTTCTTCTGTGAGCCCTTCATTTTTCTTTCAGTTTATTTGAACAATGGCACCATGAAACAGCTTACAATAATGACTGTTACAAAATAGGAAGCTGAATTATTAGGCAAGCTTTGTCTGCGTAACTCAATCAGCCTAGGGAGGATATGACAGGCACGACGGAGACAAAGGACTTACTCGGTGACCCCAGGCATCTCTTTCAGGACTCTGTTTCTGCAACTAAGTTACTTAAGAATTGAAGTTTCCTTTTGCTCCTTTATTAGATGCACCATTCCTGTCACTGCAGCAGCAAAGCACGCACGCTCCCCAAGAAAGCCATCACCAAGCGTGCACGCAGAAAGTAAACACTTTGGAGAGGCTGTGATGAGAACCTTACCTGAAAATAAGTTTCAAAATGGAAAAGCGAAGTTTAGTATTTAACCTTTTTAGTGTACAAGAGGTGCACACGGCAGGACAGGTAAATCGTGAGTTAGTCTTTAAGCAAATAGCCAAGCATAAGTTTCACAAACCAACAAAAAAATAACTGTTAGAAGCGGTCTTTAAGTAGTTGCAAGGTTCAAAGGCACAGAATTTCTACAAGCCTGCTGAGAGCATCACTGGGACCAGCTCTGGAGTGATATACTTTGGACCAGATGATCAGTAACCGAAGGCAGACACCTGCCATCCTGTCATTACAATAACCTTACTGAAACTATGAAAATCAGGTCCAAGTGCTTGTCTGAGCAATACTTCTGTAGACAACAGCAACACAAGTGACTGAGCAACAGCAATCCAGGAACCTGTAAATGAATCATTAACGAGCAATGATTTCTCCATTACTCACTGTGGATATAAAGTTACTGCGGCTAAGATTTGTTTCTCAAAAAAGGGAACGGCCAACAACATGAGTACTAACACATTCATCAAAGCTGAACACAACGTCGAAAGGAAAGAGAAGGCACAGCTATCGGGCAGTCTTTGTCCAAAAGAGCGGTTCACCAAGGAAGGCTCCGTGGAGCTGAGCAGCAGTGCTGGGAACAGCACCGCACACCATCTCCTTCCATGGAGGTCGTGCTCAGGGGCTCAGGTCAAGTGGCTGTTGATTTTGCTTTACACCAAGAAATTATTAACTCATTCTACAAAAGCTAAACATCTGTCAGACTAGAGATACACATCAATAGCCAACAACCTAAACGTCAACAGCTTGACCTCTAGGCAAGGGTTTCCATACCACTTTATCCACATTCTACATTATATACTCCTAGTACGTTTTCTCCAAGCATTTGCAGTCTATGCTACTGAAAATAAGCATCAGGAAAACCAAGCTGACATTCTTAGCCAATCTTTAGGCAAGATTAGCAAGCAATTAAAGCTGTTGTATGAGGAATTTTAAGTGCTCTGCAACTTCATGCCAAACAAGAGCTAGGCAAGCACTGGAATTTATTTTGTACAATTCTGTTCTATACGGAAACAGAAGACAAATTTAAAGAAAATATTTCTGAAGCAAGGATTCAACCAATTACCAAAACATCTATTATAGTTGAAATACTAATATATGATAAAATAAAATAAATTCTGCATCAAAAAAGGACATGAAAAGCATTCAGATTGCTTCCTACCAAAAATGTCAGCAGTGAGGTATTCCTACAAAACACTTCAATTTCAACCAAACTTGGGGGGGGCGCGATAATCTGTTTTTTATTGTTTTGTTGGCAAAACCTAATTAATGGTTATGTTAATTGCACCCCAGCCAGTCCGGGTACAGCACATCCTGGGAACCCTTTTAAAGCCCAGAACCAAACCTCAGCCCCAAAAGCAAAGGAGTGCTTTGCCACCCATTGCCTACAACCAGATCCACCAGGAGAATTGCAGAGAATTCTTGGGCTTTTGTCGCAAGAACTGCTCATTCAGTCCCAGCTATACCTCTTCATTAAGTTGCCAGGAAAAATAGACAGAATCACGGAGAAAGCTATGCATTTCACAAGGGTGAGATTACAAGATGTTCAAGAGGAAAAGCCTGCTTTTAAGTACAACAGAAAATAAAGCAGATTTTGTGAACTGTCACCCACAGCAACAATTGCACAGCTTGCATGGGTTTGATAATACGGGTTGAAAATAATTATTATCATAAACACACCAACTGGAGCAGAAAAAACGTTACAATGAACAAAGCGAGTAAACGAAGTTAAATAAGGCAAATGAAGCCTGAGTTTCAGACTGATCTGCTGTTCATATAAAGAACGCTCTAGTTGGAGATTAGGGGTGAGAAATAAGAACTCATTAGCTCTTCTTCAGGGTTCATGATTCAAATCTGACAAAACACACACTTCAGTGTTTCCAAGCTTAAAGAAAATTCCAGCAGGGTCACGGAAGATGCTATTTATAGCTGGCTTAATCTCTGCGCACTCAAACACAGCTTTTGTACATAGACATATTTTGTTAGCACTTAAAGAAAAAAAAAATCTCGTTACTGAAAACCTAATCATCCACAAGTTCTGAAAATACATATGAGTTTTTCCTCTTAATATCATCTGCTCCTGTCTGAACTGCACCAAAAACTGGCCTAGAGTTTTTCCAGCCAAACCTGTTACCAGAAAAAAGCAGGTCCTGGAAAATATTCAGTGACAAAACTGAGGAAGAAGAATGTGGAAAGTTACCAGCAATTAATTTCTTCAATAGGAAACAAACTCTTCCCGCCCTGAATGTACACATCAGTATAACTGAGACTTCTGAAACCTGGAACACCCAGGCAGTAAAACACATTGGGAAGTGCCCGGCACCGGCAGCTGCAAGGAAAGCCAGCGGCCCCGCAGCCCTGGTCTTTAACGTCATTCTGCAAACATAAGCATTGCTAAGCCCTCTGACAAAAAGAAAATACATTAGAGATCAATGGTCCTCCGCTCTGCCCTGGTTCCTGACTGGCTGCTCGCTGCAAAGATTGTTTAGGTCTGGGGCTATTAGTAAGAGGGCAAGGCAAATGGGTCAGACGCCTGTGTAATCTACACCAGGATCAGGGAAAGGCCATGGGATGGCTCCCATGCCGGGCAAACGGTGCCTCACCAGGCTGACTGCCTTCTAGGGCGAGATGGCTGGCTCAGGGAAACAAAAGCAGAAAACAGGGATCGCTGTTTACATGACGACAAGACGCGAGGAAATCTGGACAGACTGCCCAGCTCCGCAGGCAGTGGTCAGCCAGATCAGCCCACACTGGATGGGCTGGTTAATAGTAGCTGTCCTTGCAGGGGTCAACACCGCAATCGACGCTGTTTGACATTTTCATTAGTGATCTTTGGGAGATAAGCAAAGCTGGACTAGACAAGGCTGCTTAGAGCCTCGCTTAATTTTGAACTTGGACGCTGAGCCAAGGGGTTGGACCAGATGACCTTCACAGGTCCCTTCCAACCCAAATTATTTTTGGTCCAAAGACACTGAAGTTTAGTCTTTGTCTCTTAAATTACTTATCATAGACTTTAAAATATTTTATTCATCCAAGTTAGAAAGGTTCAGCCATGGCAGATGGGATCAAGAATGATGTGGCCAAGGCTCTGCACCACCCCTTCGAAAGATACAGAAGAGCATTTATAGTTGCAGCAAGACTCTTACTATTCTCCAACAACTGCTCTGTGCATATACTGCTACACAGTCTCCACCTAAGTCATGTACAAACAGGACCCTTGCTGTTAGATTCTTTGTTAATCTTTGTAAGTTTGTCTGTTGACCTACTGTACTTTTAAGAGATTCAGAGGTTGAATGTTCCTACCAGCCAAACTCTTTTAATAGAATTAAATAGAGATATCATGTAAGCTTTTAATAATGTTGACAACTACTAAAATTCAGTTAGCTGAGCCAACAAGAAACCACTGAACCCTTACATACATTCTCTTCTCCCCATCGAGCGTGCCCAGCACAGAATGCCATGTGGAGATGGCAAATTTTCCTAACTGCCTTTTTAAAATACTAACGGATCAAATCTGACTGTAAGGGAATGATGAGCATCTGAACTCCTCTCCTTCTCCCCGAAACAACATTCTGGTGAGTCAGCCCTCAGCATTTTTCCTGCTCAAATCCAACACATGCACACACACAGAGGTTTTTTAGCGTAGTGCTATTCTGCAACAGTACTAGCGCCCAAGATCACTTTTTACTACCTTTAAGCAAGTTTAGGAAAAGACTATAGCTTAGAGGAGCATGGCAGAGCATCTTCTTTACTGAGCGCTACTGTCAGTGACAGCTCCACATAACTGACACGCTGCATTTTAGGCTTTGAATTAATAGCTACTTGGCACTGAAAAACAGAAGTACTTTACCAATGTACACGCACTGGAAAAAATTAAGCAGAGTCAGTCAGAATCTCTTATCCTTAGTTTTCTGTAAGTGCTAGAAGTCTAGCAATCATAATTCATAAGCAGCTGTCATTTCTCTTAAGGTATGCCTCAAGGAAACTTGATGTACATCCAAACTTCTGCAAGCTTGCTGCTTTCTGTTGGATGCATATTTCATTTTCCCTAAGAGTGCAAATCATGTTCTGGAAAGGCGACAGCATGCCAGGGATTCTTAAAATAGAAAGGCTTGTAGCTGGTGGTACTGCAAAAATATAAATACAGCTATTGGTATAGTGGTGGGAGTAATAGCAGTGACATGGACCCAGAGCAGCCCAGTGGTCAAATTCTGCTGGCAAGCTGCCGACGGCTCCCTGAAACACACACAAAAGAAAGGGAACGGCTGTTTAACAGTTTAAATGGGCATAATGCAAATGAAATTAGTTATGGCAAATTCACAGCACAATTCTAACCCTCAGGCTTCAGTGTTACTAAATTTAGGAGTTTCAGTGCAGGAAGGGAGGTAAGAGAGCTACAAAAGTGCTTTGGAAAGGTAACGGTTAGACAGCAAGCTGATTGCAAACATGTGTAATTTTGACCTTGCTGTACAAAAAAAAAAAAAAAAAAAAAAAAAAAAGAAAAAGCATTTAGAGTTGGCAGCTGGGGCATCGTGTCTAACTGCCACTTTTGTATGACTGGGGAAAAGCACAACCATAGCTTTCCATAATAGCACTTTAGAGGAGAATACAAACACCAAACGAGGAACCTCAGAGAAAAAAGCTGGACTGGGAAAGGCTTAGCCCACCAAACTAACAAAGCCTTCAAACCTTAAAGTCTGCTTAAAAATATTAGATGTCAAAGTTACAAAAGCACGCCTAGAAACCTTAAAGTCTGCTTAAAAATATTAGATGTCAAAGTTATCACAGCACACCACCACTTAGAACTGTGTCCAAGTCAATATAATAATGTCATGTTTATTTTTGTCCATGAGGCCAGACTAGATGCTCCAGCTGTATCTGTGCTTCTTGTAGCATTTTACAGGAAACACACACACTGACTGAGCAGAGTAGAGGGCATATTAGATTATCTATGTCAGACAGCAGCCTTGGTGCATCATCAAGTTAATAAGCAATTTCAGATCAACAGAAAGACCAAAGCATATATTGAGAATTACTTTCCCAAACATTTTTAAATAACTGTTTCTATTGGACTAAGAACAAACAATATTTCATAGATTTTAGAATAATTTAGTGAGCCTGTTTTGGTAAACTAAAAGAAAAAGTTACTTCAAAAACTTAAATCTAAAAGGTGACTAAGCATTTAGACATGCGATGACCCAGGCAGCAGTCAGAGCCACTTGAGCATACAGTCCATCTGGTAGTGTCATTCAAGCTATCGGGTACTGCAGCATACACATCTTGACAGCAAGTCTTCCCAAACCTTCTGAAGAAAACAGTCATGCTCCCCCTGGTTATTGCTGAGCACACTGCACAAAGCACCAGTGGGCAGAGGGGAGACACCACTGTCCGAGCACTTGCCTCTGATTTCAGTTGCATTGCTGTTGACTAGAATGCAAGTATTAATCACTATGTCTCAGTTTTTTACAAGACAGAAAGGCTTAGAACAGAGTAATAAATAGTGCATAAATGTTGGAAAATAACATTTTCCAACGTTCATTCCAAAATAACATTGATGACTTCAGTTTAGCTGCTTGATCTCTACTTAGGGTACACTGTCATACAAAATACCTAAATTCCAGCATCCTTCTTGCAACTAACACATGCCTGAAAATAAAAGGACATTCACCAAATTTCAGGTAGGAACAAAAAGTTGAACTTCTGGCTGAAGACTGTTCCCAAAGGATGGCTATTGCCATGACAAATAACACCTTCCAGTAGCAAAGGTCCACCTTTAGGGACAATTAAAGTATGGTTCTTGTACTCAGAGAGGGGCTCATCCATTTTAGGGTAACACTACCTCAGGCAGGCAAAGTCAGTCCTGGAGAAAATCTGCTCATAATTTTATAACAAATAAAAGCACTGTGTTACTGAAGCTCATTTGAAGTAATTTCAAATACACCAAAAACTGGTAAAGAAATAAAACCTGTACAAATAATTTGTTTTATTTTTAAGTCATACCAGGAAAAAATAAGCCCATCACAAGGCCAAAATTACCAAACTCAAAGTATTCTGAAAAGGCCTAGCTAACAGTTTGGGACATTTCACATGCACAAAAAAACCAAACTAAACCAAACCAAATTAAAAAAAAAACCCCAAACACAAAAAAACAGCTTCACATTTGGTAAAATAACATGGTATCTGGGAGATCTGAGAGAAGAGGTCTGCCCTGGCAGGAGCCACCAGAAATTGCTGGAGGAGAGGTCCTACGGCACTTGTTTTCAAAGATGCCAGAGATGCAGAAACCATCCCTTCCTAGTTTCTGTGTCCACTCCGTCCTCAGATGTGAGGCTGAGCATTTGGTCTATAGGAGATCGTTTCTTTCAGCTTCCCGTGAGATAACACATGCAGGAGGTGAGGCCACAACTCAGCCACTCCAGGTCCAGTACTCCCTCCAGTGCTCAACCCAGATGCACCAAACACTTGGTGCTTCTAGAGGCCTTCAGGAAAAGCCACCACCAACACACAAAGACATCAGGCTGCCTACATCTACTGATTTAGCAAACAGATCTTAATCACTATCTTACTCCCTTTTCAGAAAGGTCAGTGTCCAAAAATCAGACAGAAGCCCCCACTTCTCTCACCACATCCCAAAGTCAGGCTGCAAATTTCAAGACAGAAAGTTGCCTTGCCCTTCTCTCTACTTCCCTTTTCTTCTTCCAGCTTAGTCTTTCTTACCCCTCACCCCAAGTTTAGGATGACAGGCTGCAGATAACGTGAGCTGGATTCAAGCGTCCACTCAGAAAAGCCATTATTTAAAGGTCTTGGGCCAGGACTCAGAGACTCAAAGTAGATGACCCAGACCACCCTCGGTCAATCTTAACAGTATTCAGTACAGTTCCTTTGCCTTCCCTAAATATAAAAGAAACCAGGACGGATGACTGCGGGATGCATCCACAAAGTACGTGCTATGAGCAGCTGACGAACAAATCCATTTGCCTGAAACATCAAAAGTTACATTCTTGTAATAACAAAAAGTGATGTTCTTGCAGCCACAGTGATCGCAGGATATAAGCAATTCAGAGGTTTGTAAGAAGACTGCTTCATTAGATCAACAGAAACACTTGGGGCAGGGGGGTGGGGGAAGAAGGTAAGCTTTTAATAGACAAATTCTTCATTAGGCTTCCAGGTGTTCTCACCTAGCATTGCTCAGACCACCACTAAGCTCTGAAACACACCTTTTTTGTTTTGGTATTTCTCACACAAGACAGAAGCAGGGCAAGAAGAAAGACAGGACACTGGACAAAGCCATTTCTCTCCTGTGAGGTCAGCACAGTGATATTGCAGGTCTACCAGTTCCAGCATCTACTTTCTCGTATGATTACAGAAAACACCCAAACTATAAGGAAATAATTCACCATTTATGAACAGAAAATTACAATCCTAACACAACCAATCCATCACTTCCAATTCAGTTGGCAAGTTTTCCTTTCTTGTATGATGGGAACATGCTAAATCAAGTCACCACATTTGAATTCCTCCCCTTCCATGACAGGGGCATAGCAAGGCTTTAACATCACCAATGTCATGCAGTACAGCCTTCATGCTAAATTCTAGTTATCCCACTACTAGCCATAGAAGCAAAAAATTCTGAGTAAACAGGCAAAAATAAATCACAGTGAGATGTAAGCTACAAAGCACACACTATGGCTAGTTGGGGTTGTAGACATAAGGATTAATGGATAGGCAAACAGAGGATAAAAGGAGAAAGTGGCAGAGAAGTCAGAACCCCCTCCTGAACGCAAAGCAAACTCATGTCCTGCCACAAGTGCGTGCTCTCCCATTCTAGACTGGTCTCAGAAATGGTGAGTTAGCAAAATCCTTATGGTTTCTACTTGTGATGGTAACAAAAAGTCCTCGATACAGAAAGCAGCCTCTCCTTGTCCTCCAATCTGAATTTGTAACTACTACCACCATTCTTTGCTTCCGTATTATTTACTTCCCTGTCCTTTGCACCCCAAATTAAGTAAGTTCACAAAACAAGAGTTCTGGGGATCATCCTTGGGTTTGTGCTGTACAAAACACTATGAAATAGAGATGTATAGCTAGGATTCCTTTATACTGTGAAAATAGAAAGAATCAAGACCTGGCTATTAGACATGAAGCTACATAAATTTCATTTAGCCTTCACTAGTACAGGGAGAGGACAGAGGGGAGAATTAAGCAGAAGACTTCACATCAAATAAAAGGATGTAGTACAAGAGGCCTTCTCCTTCAGAAGAAAGGGGCACAGGAAAATGCAAGAAAAACAAATAAAAAACAGAGATGCAGAGTCGAAGCTGCCAGGACACCAGTCGGTGTGCAAGGAACAGCCCCGAGGGATGCGGCACAGCTGGAGACCACAGTGTGAGAAAGGTAGGAGCCAGATATCAGGCCAGGTGAGGTAAGTGACAAGGAAAGACAGGGCCAGAAAACCGTGTGGAGAATGCAACTGAGTACCATCATAGTAAGGATGGAGGAATACTTGTCTGGATGTACATGGAAAAAGACAGATGGGACAAGAGATGAATACTTATGGGTCCAAGAAGAACAGCATCAGCTCTTAACAAAGAGAAGTAAAAAAAGAAAGAAGAAAAAAAGCTACTGAAGAATTGAGAAAATAAGAATAAGAAACCCCAAAGGCTCTCGGTTTTGTTCTGTTTAAGGAAAGGTCAAAGCTCCAAGTATTGTGTAATAATAACTAAATGACAGCTTCAAGAAGTGAGCTGGTCAGAGTTCATCCTCAGTGCATGGGACCACGCAGGAGAGCACTTCCCAGCCCCGACCAAAAGCAGACAGGGCAGGAACTTCCTTTTCCAGTAACCTGATGGATGAGAAGTAGCCTGTTCTATGTCTTACTATTGTCTGTCACATCTCTGCAACTCTATAGCTCCAGCAGTGACTACTGAGCTATCCCTATCTGACAAAGAATATTATTGCCAGTAGCTTAAGGCCATCATTATCAGAAATTGCAACTAAGCTAGCTTGTCTCCAGAGGGAAGGGTTGTTTACGTTCTGAAATGTTTTGTAATAAACTCTTACTTTCAGAAGCTCACAGGACAGTTTTGCTTGGTGACACTAACTTCAGATGAAATAACTATAGGATTTGGCAAGGACAAGGGCTCTGTTCCTGATTGCTGTGCATGTACATCACCTGAGGATAAGCTGCTCCCTTTTCTGTTTCTGTTTCCCCATCCACAAAGAAGGAATGATGATAAAGGCCTCTTCTGTAAGGCATTTTTTGATTTAGAAAACACAGCCACTGTTGTCCAGGCACAAACAATGGTCCCTATTCCAAAGAAAATGGAGAGAGGCCAAATACTTGGATGCATAACCCAAGCGGAGCTGCAGAGAGGGTATGCAGTCCGGTAGAAGGTACATGGCAGGCTTAGAGATCTCCAGCAGCACTGGCTTTAAGGTGGTGGTGGGAAACACACACACACACCCCCCCCAACTTCTCTCTCCCTCCCAGTACCACCCAGAACAACAATCCACATATGTTACATTTCACTGCACAAGCAGCTAAGCATTAGCTGTGCTTAAGTTCCAGGCAACAAGGAAAAATAATTATGAAAAGTATCTGGGATGCTGGAAGATTTGCTTTCTTATTTGAAATGTGTTGTATTTGCCTCTGCAGTTTTTCTTTACGTCTCTGCCTAGATGCAAACTGAAACTAGTTAAGTAACTGTACAGTTTGCCCTTGATGATGCAGAGTTTCTAATGAGGGACTTCCCAAGAAAATAATACTCAGACTTTGAGTAATAATTATTCATACATGTTATAAATAAACACAGCTCCTAATACTTTTAATTACACAGTATCCAACAAGAAGTTACGCTCCCCTTAAATATTTGCATTCTAAAAAGTAACCACACAGCATTTCGCCCGGTGATGGAGGAGTTGAAGGGTGGCCTAAGTCAAAATGGACTTACTGGAGATGTCTCTTATTACAGCTTTCTTCTTTCAGACTAGGTAAAACACTGATGAAGATCAAAAGCATTCCTTTACTATACACATTTGAACAAAATCAATTGTTTAAGCAGGTAAAGGTTTTGCCCATCTCCATTAAAATTTATAATTCATTTAAAAGTATTGAACAAACCAGCTGTTGAATGACTTGCTTCTGCAATTCCAACAGACAGTAACCCATACCCAAAGGCATCTATTTTCCTATATTCCCTTGAGCATACTGGGAATTTTACCCACTGTGGGTGGGATTGCTCTGTCCCCCTACCTGAAAACAGCTTATTTATCAAAGTCACAAAACTTAAGCTTGTTATACATCTTCCTCCCGTGTATTAGCATATCACAGGTTTTGTGCACATTCACTCATTTATGCACCAAATCTCTACCTACCACATATAAGCTATTTAATTATTTGTTTGCACTGTCACAGCACACAGTGGCAGCCAACATCAATCAGCATCTTGTACAGCCAGCACTACACAAATGGCAAACACGACCTCCCATGTCCCAAAGAACTTATTATAGAAGACAGACAACGTAAGTAACATGGAGGGAGACAGAAGTGTGCCAGGGGACAGCAGCAGTCCTTACAAGAGACGCTAGCCAAAGGGGTTTGTCTTTTTTTAATCATAATAAGAAAACATTGAGTTCCTACCATGGTTCTCTTCCTCCCTTTGAAGGAAGGACAAATACTTTTTCCATACTAAAGTTAATGGTCAACTCATTTTGATGCAACAAGGCCAACAGACAGAAGCTTTTACTTGAAACAACGTTGTAGCTGGTAAGGCTTCCCTCTCCTTCCTCCCTCAGCGCTGCTCTGCTCAACCTTCCCCTTCATTTTCTATGAGCAAAGTTATTAAGTAATGCTGCCATAGGAAGCATCGCAGCAGAAAGCACCTCAAGATCACCTTTACCTGCCAACTTACCCCCCCCCCCCAGTGCTGGCAAGGTGAAGATCTTGAGGGAAAGAATGGAAGATGGAGACAGATGGAAAAAACAAGCTAACAAGACTGTTGCTATTAAGAGCATCTAATCAAAGAACAACCCAAAGAAACTCAAGACATGGGGCAGAAAAAGACCACAAGAGAAAAACAAGCAAGGTAAGCAGATTCAGTGAGACACCTGCTGTAAAGGCTTTGTGAGATGACTCACCCGGTTCTCTGTTCCTCTCTCCAACTTAGCTCAACGCTGGAGCAGAGGGAAGTGCTACGCATCAGGAAGAAAGGGTGGAGTTGACAGAACATTTCCTGAGCAATCACAGGAGCAATAAGCAGCCTGTTTGTTCAGCCAGTGCAAATTACAGGAACATCAACACTGCTTAAACACACACAGCATGCAAGAGTGCCCTGAAAGCTGCTCCATAGGCCTTATGCTACCAGGGTGCAAGAGGCTGGTTATAATCTGTTCCTGTAATAGCAAGCTCCGGAGTAGGTGGCATCCATTGGAAATACTGCTGTGTGCCACTTAGAGAGCGCTAAAAACATGACACCAACTCCCTGCCAGTCCCCCAACTTACAGCATAGTTCATTAATAAGACCATTTTAAAAGGCTCGAGAGGACAACTATCATGAAACTGCTCTGTTGGACAAGGTGGATGAGCACACAGCAAAAGCCTCAGGAAGGTGAAGCAGATGTGCGGTAAGACAAGGCAAATCTGGAGCAGTGACTTCCAAGGTGGAAAGGGGAGAAGGTGAAATTATAGCAGCCAGTTCACTTTACTAACAGACAGAAAACCCTCGAGGACAAAAGAGCAAATATGGGAAGCAAGTGATGGGGAGCCTCACGGCACTGCTGGGTTGTGGGGGACAGAAGACGGATGTGAAAGGACAAGGAAAGTTCTCACAGCTAAGGATGTATCTGACATACTTAATTTCAAGCCAGACAGAACAGGCAAGAGTCAGAGCCTGAAGGCTCTGAGTTCCTCTTTGTGGTACATAAAAGACTGAAGGATCTTCTAGAGATGTAGTCCCACTTATGCCATAAGAAGGGCTAAAGGCACACATACAACAAAGAGAGGGACTGAAGCCAGACCACAGAGATGAAGCGGAAACTCACCTTGATATCAGCTCCCAGCCAGTTGCTGATGTCTGCCCTAGAAAACCTCTGGACAAAGCTCCCACCAGGCCAGACTGTCTCACGCTTCCCTGCTGCCTCATTCCTCTTGGAGTAAGACTCCCAATACCCCATTGCCTTCTCTCTCATATCCAGCCAATACCTTCACATCCTGTGCTATTCATCTTTCTCATCTTCTTTTCATCCTCATAGCAGAGCTATTACCTACAACACTCCTAATCACAGTTAATTGATGTATATGGAAGAGATCCATAATCTTCAAAGCATCTTCCAAACAAACTACAGCAGAAAAGATTTCCCCCTCTGCTCAAGGCATTTGGCAAGAGCACAGCAGCAGACATTACAATAAGTGCCCTTTTTGTTTCCACTCCCTGAGTCACAACCCTATGCATCAAAAGATTAATTTCACACCTATCTGGGATGAACGAGCTTTCCTAAACATTTATGACACGCTAGAGAAATATAAGCAGCCAGGGGAAGGTATGACTCACCAAGTATTTCCTAATCTATAGCTGATCTTCAGAAGTTATTACATTTGTATCATGTTTCAGAAATAAACATGCAGATTTCCAATACTTATCTCAGACCTACAGCACACATCACTATCATTATGGGCTACCGCAGCTACTGGAAGAACAAAACCACACACAGTAGCTTTCTCCAGGAGACAGAAAATACCAAGTTACCCAAACCAGTCAGAAATAAAAGAAAAGCCATCCTTAAACAATGACATACTCATCGATTAAAGGCCTTTTTTTCCTGATTATAATCCCTACTTTCTTCTACAAGGTGTAACTATCAGCACAGGCTTGGCAGACTTAAAATCTAGATTATTATTTCTTTTTAACCACCAAAATTCTTCTCAGGTTTCGAGAAGGACCATGTTGTCTCTTCCCATCCTCAAAGGTATTTGGCACACGAAGAGGCAACGCCTATACCATAGCTGAACAGATAAACCATCTCCCTTGGCTGCCCGAATTGCTGTTTTATATTAAGCAGAAGAATATGGAAAATCCCAAGCTTTCCTTTGCCTCCTCATATTCCTACTCCCTATTTCAAAGGGGAAGTCCTACAGAACTTCAGAGATCAGTTTTGCTCCTAGGCATGGACAAGCAAAGAACACAACAGCGGGCTCCAGGCTCCTGTCCTGGCTACGTTTTCTTCTCCCACCACCAGTCTGTAAAATGACTTTAGGAGACGAAGCTGGGCTAGAGATGTGGATTTGCACATTTGCAGTCATTAGGTGGGGAAAAGGGCTGTAACGCTTAAAGCCAGACTTGGAGTTTAGGGAATCCTGTAAAAACTCCAGCACAGATTTCCCGCTCCCCCTCCTCTTTTTTTAAGAAATGCTGTTTGCACCACAAATGTTGTTGCAGCCTGTAAAAGCTGAGTAAGACAAATCCCATCTTTGGAAAAAGTTTTAAACTGCTGAAAAATCCAGATCTCGGTGAAACCACTGGGGTAGGGAGGGGGTGATACCCAGTGAGGCTGGACCTACCACAGCTGGTGATGCCAACAACCTGAACCCCAGATGAGGAAGATGAGAACCGCCAATACAGACCACACCATCAATACCACCATCCTTCACAACAGCTGTCAGAAAGTACATTAAAAGAAATTACAAAACCCAGTTAGTAGGGAAGGTTATTCCCTGCTATTCCCAAAGCATGGAGAGCTGCATTCATTCTAGCAGATGCTCTCTTGTTCCAGAGTTACCCAAGCGCATCCAACCCCGCCAACCCTGTAGTATCAATGCAACAGCAGTGATGTTTACAGAATTACGCCACATGCAAAGAGTTCTTTCTCCTGAGCAAAGCAGTACACATATAGTCCACATACTTTTACAGAAAAGTCTCACTTTTTTTTTTTTTTTTAATCATCCAAACGTTTAGGACTGTGTTGTCCCATGCACAAGAAACAACGCAATCTAACAATGTAACCTAAAACATGCACAAAAATACAAAGACACAAAACCACAACACCAACATTTATTTAAAACTATATCCATTGATGGGTTACTGAACATCAAAGCAGAGAGAAGACAAGTAATTCCGCAGCGTTCACACCTGACACAGAACCTCCACGTTCCATTGCCATCTGCCAGATGTTAATGGGACCCAGAAAGGACATCAGGGCAAATCAAGTTAGCTCCCCTAACCTCCACCAAAATCAGGTTTTTTGGGTTTTAGTTTGGGGTTTGTTTGTTTGTTTGTTTGTTTTTTATTCTTCCCCCCATTTTTTCCCCCTTTCTGGCTCTACTTTAGCAGACCCAAAGTCTTTTTGCTAATTTTCACTCTTTCTCTTCTCCAGGCCATATTTTTCTCTTATGTGGGCACTTAACTTCTGTTTGATAACAAAGGGAATTAAGCACTCAATTACTTTATAAACTGTATTTCTTTTCAGTATGTTCTTCCTATTGCATTTCTTTTATGTTCACCTTCAATGACTACTAATATGCCAAGCCCAAGTCTTTGGTTTTTTTAAATGAAGCAAATCTCCTGACAAGACTGGCAACAGAAGCACTGCTTGAACAGAAAGTAACCAAGAGTTATTCTTTACTGTGTATGGTAATGAATGAGACAATCCCCATTAACTATGGTTAATAACCACATTTTCACACAGTATAGAAGTTCTGCTGCTTAGCAAATCAGGAACAGGCAACCTTCAATTAACTATTTCTTGTGTAAATACAATTTCATGTGCTAACTGGGGATCAAATTCTGTTTGCCTAACTCATGAGAGTACTTTGTTTCTTTTAGAGGGAAAACTGGTAATTCAGCTTTCATTCAAACAAATAAACTCTTGATCTGACTTCATGTGCTCTTACGGCCTTAATGTCATTAGGAAGGAGTCTGCATCTTGTGCCAAGACATTGTATCTTCCTCCCCACCAGGTAAATTCTGCACTGAGTTACAGTTGGAAAAGAGCTGGATAACTAGCAAACATGAACCCAACAACTGAAAATAAGCAGATTGATCTGTTATTCCCATTCTTGCCAGCAAGTGTTGCTGTTTACCAAGGGAAAGCAAGAATGAAAAAAAGAATAAAAAAAGATATTGCTGTTTGCCCATTCTGCTTGTATCCAAATCCTTCCATGCAGCACTCTGATTCATCAGTTGAAACTCGGCGTGGCTTCAGAAGAGCATGCTTTTGGTAGCTTCTGAAAGCAGAAAGCTTGCAGACTATTTTCTCAAAAAAACTGAACGTGCATATGATCTTCTGCAGTGTTGATAAGCATACTGCAAATGCCCAAGGAGAAAATTTGTGTAGGGAGATAACTGCAGAAACTATTCTTAGTAACAGAGTTCTGCATCTGTTAAACTAACTCTGCTGGCACTGCGCTGAAAATTTATATTCACGAACACGTGCTCCAAATGTTGTGAAAAGGTACTATTTTAAATTCTGTTTTACATAACCTGAAACATCTCTGAGAGCTCGTGGAGGTATTTTCATTACATACCGAGAAGGAGCAGAGCTCCTGGAGCAGCAGTCCCCAGCGCAGGGCTCATAAAAAATAGCCAGTGGTGTGTGGACATCAGAAGCCTGCAAGTTAAAAGCACAGCAAAAGGCAGAGCAAAGCCCAGTCTCCCACAGAAACAGGTTACACAGAGTCACAGGCCTAAACGTGCTGAAAAACATGGCTTTAAAACTGGGTTTCTGCTGGCTAAACCACTGTCATTCAGCATGGGGAACTGATCTTTTGTGAAACATTTAAGCAAAACCTTAATGTTCAGCATACCATGGAGTTCCATTTTCTGATCCCCTCATGCAGGCAATGCAAGACTCACAGACAAGCAGTAAAAGCCTTAAGAGACCTGCAGATGAAAATTAAATGGTGTAAGCCTCATGTGTGTGGCAGTGAATGAGAGGGGAAAGTTGGTCTGAAGACAGAATGAAGGACCAGAGCCCGTTTCCCATTTTAATAGACAATTTTACTGATCAAACTTCAATACTTCTTTTAACCGTCTTATTTTGATCTGAAAACTAAACTAACTTTTGGTAGGGGAAAAATTAATTACAGACATTTCCCCCCCCCCCTTAGCATCAGCCATTTTTAAGTTCTTCCATCGCATTTTATATTTGGACAGTACGAGAAGTTGGGCATCTCCCTGCCCTATCTCCCTGGTACATCTTCAGTGCCTCTTAAGTTAGACAGAAATCATGCCAAAGTACACCCTTTCTAATGTAGCTTCTTTATGGTTATGCCTTTATGTACCAAACAGAACCAGAACCCTGGATGCACCTATAAATAACTGCTACAAATGAAGTGCTGTCAAATGGAGTAAGACCATTCACTTCTAAATCTGTGGCTGAAATCTCATCAAATACCTGAGAGCAGTCTCTAAGTTTGACATCACCTGAAGACCACTACTATGCCTTCTTGCAACACTTACTTTGTGACCACATGAAAATGTCATTAGCCTACCTGGCAATAACTGGGACCTTTACTTGTAGATCAGCTGTACAGAGGTCAAGAGATAAAAGCCTAAAAGGAGTTTGGAGAAAGAAAGAATAAAAAAAAAAGCCTACAAGTTGCAGGGACTCCAGCACAACAGTTTTCTAGTTGGTTAAACAGACAAAAGCAGTATCACCCTGTACCACTCACACTAGAGTTACTCGGAACCCCTTCCTCTTGGCTCCCAGGGACCATATTCTGGTACCCATTTTGAAAGACAGCCTCCCTCTTTAATCACCTTGTATTAAAATGCTCCTTTAAAAAAAGCTGATGGTACAGACAGGGCCCTACAGTAGTTGCAAAGAATGTATTTTTTCCTGCTAACCCATCCTCATGGCAACAGCCAGAAATACCCCTCAGTAACCCGTACGTGTCAACAAGCTCCGTTACAGCCCTGGATGTTTGGTATAGCAGTTATTTCACAAGCCTCTGGTGGGACTGTAAATTCTGGCAGTGTAAAATACATTTCCTTTTATTACAAAACCCATTTTGAAATCATCAGAAAGATTTCTCATTTGTAAACTAGCATTTCTATATTTAGAATATTACTTGGATTACAGATTCATTTTTTCTTCCTGACACTGCAGAAATGGAGAAAAAGAAAAAGCAGGAGCGCTAGCACAGGCAAGCAGGCAACTTTTCAAACACTGGAGAAGGCTTTAAGTTCTTGGAGAAGGGGACTGTTCCTCTGGATTTGAAGGAAGGGACTGATTCATAACTTCCAGCTAAAACACTGACCCTGACTTCACCCCTCCTGTGATGGGTTGACCCTGGCTGGACACCAGGTGCCCACCAAAGCCATTCTATCACTCCCCCTCCTTCGCTGGACAGGGGAGAGAAAAATATAACAAAGGGCTT
>JANZLQ010000037.1:18719922-18741037 GCA_026212715.1 Elanus axillaris | reverse complement strand
GGGGGGGGCACTGTTCCAATAGTTTCTTAAAATTATGGCAGCAGAACAGAGTGTGAAGCTGGGTGGCATATAGCTGCCAACACATCTAGAATTTGCAATGATTCATTAACCCAGACTTTGACAAGTTGTTCCTGGTTTTGAAATAACTAAAGAAAGAAGGAACTAGACATCCAACCTGCCAGAGCTCAGCTGATTGGTACCTAAATTCCAGGTGCTGCGCAAATGCATGGAATAAGCAGGCTCATGGTCCATGCAGCTCAGCACCCTATCTCCAATGGGAAAGCACACAAACCTACCTACTATCTATGCTCTGCTCCCCCTGTAACCCTCCAGCATCCACAATCATTAACTAAGGGATAGAGCAAACCCAGTCCATTTCCCTTTAGTGTCCGTTTCATCCATATAACTGTCTAAACTCTTTCTGAGCCTATTAGTACCATCTACCTCCACAACCTCCTGCAGCAACAAAATCCATAAGCTAACTACCTGCTTAAACTTATTTCTTTCCCTACAAACCTATATTACTGCATTTCATGTATTTACTTTTATTTTAACACAGGTGGGTATCTTGACAAATGATAGAAAAGTGGTCTGCATCTTGAAGTCATATACATTAACCAGTAGAAGAGAAAATAAACCAAGAGAACAGCCATTGGCTAGGTGCCGCTTTGATGGTTAAACATTTCTTTTCAACCATCATCTAACTTATCTGTGTATCTTTTCTGAATTAAAACATTACCATAATTTCCTATTTATTGAACCCTAATCTCTTTCTTTGTTTTTCCTATTAAACCTTCTTCCAGGCTTCCATCCTCCCTTTCCCCAGAGAGAGGGTCTTTGAAAACTTTCTTTGAAAACTTTCTATCAAATACAATGTATAATTTAGCCTGCTTTAGCTATTTCCAGATGGCCTCCAACACGATGAATTTATTCACTTGCCATGAATTTTCCAATAAGGAAGAAATAAATGGAAGCGAGACAGGATTTCTGAAGCAAGAACCTCCCTACTACCTCAGGAATTATGCTACTTCATTTCTTCTAATAAAATCACGCAGAATTGCATCCAATTCACAGAGATACCAAAGACTCCCAATGACTTCACCCTTGTCTCTAACCCAAACAGCTTTTTCATGGAAAGAGAGCCACAGCACAAGCAGGTATTCAGACTGTTGGCACACCTTACTGGAATCTCTTGCCTGAAAATCCAGCCATTAACATATGGAGGAATTGGAGCAAGTGCTTCTATTTTTATTATACACCATCTTTTCTGAGTTATCGTTTTCCCTGCATTACAAGGTATTTGGCAAAACAGACAGAAAATCGTGAATTAGGATCAAGAATTACAGAACAGACCTTAGCCTTCCCATCAGTTTAATGATACTTTTTTCTCTACAGAATCCTCGTTCAAGTTGCTTGTTGCAAAGTCCAAATAATTCATGCAACTACATTTTAGCCTTTTCTCTCCTTTGGAAAAAGGAACTCCTCTACTAGCAGGCAGCTCTTACATGAGGACAGCCTGGAAAGTCGGGAGACAGATCTCTAGGTTCCTGTCTAAGACCAGAAGCATCAGTAAAGCCAGTATTTTTCTGTTTTCATTACAACAGGTTTTGTCACTTCTCCACAGACACTGCTTCCTTGGCATGTTACATCTTAACTGAGACCCCTACACCTGTCCGAGGCTCTGCTACCATGAATCTCAGGGCCATAGTGAACCACCACTGACTACTCGAGGAGACAAGGCTGGGATCCAGAACCACAGGTTGCTGATGCTCAAGAAAAGCTGCAAGCTGGTCACCAACAATGCCACATTTCTCCAACCACGTCTGCTCAGCGCTTTCTCCCATTTACAAAGGAAGGTCCTCAAAGGTACCGCCAAGTGCACCTGCCCTGCCAACCTCCATCGAGTCCATCTCAAAAGCTCTTTCCTGGCCAGGAAGCCGACCAGGTTTTGACAACAGCGAGGCAGTGGGTGCACTAGGACTCCTTCCCGTCACGCTGACAGCTCTGCCTCATTGTTTCCCCCTGTAGCCATCTGCTTCTCGTGTCTTATTCTCAGATTGCAGATCTGCTGCAAAGCAGCCCACCGCCTTCCTTCATAGCACCTACCAGCAGCACGGGATGCTGGGTCCCAAGCAGGGATCCTAAGTGTTATAGTAGAGTAAGTCATAACATGCAGAACAAAATCTGTTTGCAGAGGACTTCACTGTTGGAGCTCCACACTGATGGGAAAATGATGTCACATTTCATAATAATTTCCCTGATGTGTGCCAACTACAGAGGAGTCCTCGTCAACCAGTATGGCTCCAAAGTACCCAGTATCAAAGTCCTAGGTCTATATCCAAAGCTGCTGAGAAGAAACAAGGTTTATATTCTGATCAATTGTTCAGGATGAAAATACGGGCTCTGACATAACGTAATAGCCATTTTGGCACAACTTTTGAGGAGCATGAGTAAGCAGCCTCTCCTAATTGATGTGCAGATCCTGGAGTGGGTAGTAACTGCTTAATAGCTTCATGTTGTCTTCTGAAAGTTAACACAGATGTGAATCCCGTCAAACTAGTCCACAGTTACCAGCTGTGGCCACACACTGAAGAATTTAATCCTGTTACATCCATTATCTACATTTTCTGTCTCCCATGGAGAAGGGATTAACACAGGACAACTTGGACATTACAGCTGCAGTCAACACAAGTGATTCCAGGTCTCAGTGGTGGCAGGAGGACTGAAGCATCTGATCAAAATACCTTGGCTTAACAAGTTAACATTCAGCAACTGAGCAGCGAGAGCAGCCACATGTGCTGTTAGACCACAGCCAATGTGTACTAAGACAGCTTAGCTTAGTCTACGGTCAAAGAGGTTAGCATTAGCCTGCATTACATCATATTTGCTATAAACCAGGACTTTGCACACAGATAACTACTGCAGTATAGCTGACATCAGTAAATTATTACACAGAATTAACTAAGCTATGCTTGAGCCATCAGATGATTAGCTGAGTGAGCCAGTGTATTTGGGACATGGTGCCTACGGAGTAAGCGTAAAGCTCAAGAAAAGAGTTCTGGCAGGTTACCAGACCACTGGCATTACTGCTCATTCATTTAAGAGATTATATGACTGATTCCTGACATACTAAAAGTCAAACTGGACTTATTGGTAAAGATGTCACTGACTGCAAGCACGGTACTTGTTACACTTCCTACTGGAATGCTTTTAAGACAGCAAAATTCAGCCGCATACAGAAAACCAACCACAGACCAGCAACCATACAACTCATACATCACCTTTACCATGGTTTTATAAGGTCGACAGTATGATTTTATGCCCCATCTAACCCAACAACCCAACGCAAGTACATGCTGCTACAGAAGGAGGAGTCCTGCCTCCCCACAGTCTGGTTCTCAACCCTCCCCAGGCTGGGTCTCCTAAGTGTGTGGCTGTAGCACAAATCAGTTCTGTAAGCAGATGGAAAACTTTTTTTTTTTTTTTTTTAAGCATGTGTGGTCCTTTCTCACTGAATCAGTGAGGTAAACCAACTCTCTCTGCAGCCCCTCAGCAGCCAGCTCCTTCCCGGGGTGCAGGACTGCAGCTTAAGGCATAGATGGGCACAGCCGTAGCTTCCAGCAGCAGCCTGCAGCCAGAGGAGATCAGGTCTAGCACAAAACCACACCCTGCATAGTGCATAGTCCTTCTGCCAGCATTTGTAAAGCGAACTTTTACCCCACATTACTGCCTTAGAAATAAAGTAGTTCAGTAAGTGATAAGAGGCTATTTCTTCCTTTAAATCACTTAAAGGATAGAAAAGACAAAGTCTCTGACTCTACATAACTACGCTCTAGAGGAGGAGGCTGGGCAAACATCAAGCCTCCTGCATCTTCGCCTCTGAAGTTTACTGGAGCAGACAATACCAAAGAATTGGCAGAAGTGCACTTTGACGTGAGAATGCACGTCACAGGGCAAAAGCATGATAGACAGTACTGCTCTGCAAATACCTTTGTATTCGTGTTCTGAGTTGGCGTTCTTACATAGTCCCCAATACCCAGACCAAAAAAGATGCATAAACAACATTTGGTGCAGGCGATGTTGAGTAGAAAAGGGGAAAGCTGCCCCTTATCCCTACAGTCACCCAAAACCTCTGGGCAACAGAAACTGGCAGTTTTCCAGGCTGTTTAAAGACCTGTATCCAAATGTAAATCAGAGCATATGAATTCATGTGATGCTAGCAGCCCAGTCCTGAAAAGCATGGGACTTACCAGCAGGCACACACTCCACGCATACATGCAATAAGCCCGACAATTTCTGGAGAAAATGAAACTTGTTTCCCCTTGCACAGCAGCTCTGCTGTCACGAAGGGGTGCAGCAGTATGCGCCTACACTCCAACGCTAGTAGTTAAACAGTCCTCTTACCAGGAAAGATGGGGATGACTTTTCTTTGTAACACTAAGTTGGATGTGGTAGGATGTAAAATGTGGGCACAGCAGTATAAAGAATGCTACCAGATAAATCACAAATAACAGGCCAATTTTTGTGAAACAAGTCTGCTGCCTGCAGGTATAATTCTCTTTTCATATACCACCCTTCTGCACCTCTCTCCAACAATAAACTCAGTAGAATATGCTGGAGTTTTGCTTCAGTCTTCAGTTACGAGAGACGGGGATCTCAACTATTAGCCCATATCCACTGTTGAACCAGGGTCCCTCTATCTTTGTACACTTTCCTCAGCCTGAATGCCTCACACCTTCTGGCAGTTGTACTGTCACAGCCATCCAATGTTCAGATTTCAGAAAAAGCTCTAGAGTAAACCTAAGTGCAATAACAAGTTAGTGTGCCACAACAGAAATCCCAACTCCATTACTAATTCCCAGTTTAATTCAGAACTTTCCTTAACCATGCAAATGCAGAGGTAAGGCAGTGCCTTCAAAATGCTTTTCATTAAGAACTCAGCATCTAGCACAACTCCCTGTAAACTGCATACAATCTAATTTCTGCACTACCCTGCTTCAGTTTCTCATTACTGAGTACCTTTCATGTTTTAATTCACATGACATTAGATTCGCTGCACGAAATGAGCACCTTCTGAACTACAGAATAAAATGGAGTTTAATTACTAAACCAGATTTTTAAGTGAGAGTAAAACTCTATTAATGCCTAAAGCAATGCTAAACTTGACAACTTAATTGAAGTTAAGCATTGCAGAGTTAAACTGCCCAAACAGCTTTATTCAAGCAGCAGCCTACACAGTGAGACCTCCCAAGATCCCATGTTTTACCCAGATGAGAGGAGACAAGACTCCTCCTGCTCCTGAATCTTGCATTTGCTGTGAGATACTGAAGTGGCGTTTCGAGGTGGCCTTGTAAGTCGATGTCCAGACCTCTCCCCGCACCTGCTTCTCCTCATCTGCCTGGTACACACCACCAAGCCTTAGAATGTATGAAGGGAGACAAACAAAAGCAATGGGGTAAAGAGCTCTCACTGCAGGTAGTACAAGTAGAGGCAAAAAACTACCATCAAGATTTGCCTGCATCTAGCATTCACATGGTATTATTTTTGTCACCAAGGCACCTAACAGCTAACTAAGCCTTTACCATCCAAAGTCACTCTCATTTCCATGAGAAAAGCCCAAAAGGACTGCATAAATGCAGACATCATCCTCATCTATAAACTTAAAGTAAGAAGGACCATAGAGTCTAGTGGCTCTCAGGTTTGTTTGGAGCTTCTAAATGCCGCTAATAACCAAGTCTCTTCCCCAAAAAGCATTAACACTGGGAAAGCACCCTTAACTTTCTGCTTATTTCTCAATAGTTATTGGAAATGCAAAAGGAACAAAGTCTGGAGCAGTAAACTTGGATTATGTTCTATACTTAATGTTTTGCTATTGCCAGTCAACTCCCGTTACCCAAGCATGTCCAAGCTTGACAATACAAAGAAATGAAATGAATGCAGCCTCAGAAAATACAGACTGAAGACTGTACAGTCAGCACATGTTCATTTCTATGTCTGACACCAAGGGAGTCAAGTAACACTGCTGTGGCATTTCATAGCACTGGACTCTTACATGCTACTGTGTCATTAGATTTGTATTTAATTGCTACACTTTATTTTACCCTGGAAGGCACCTCTGAAGTAAACTTTTCCAGTAATTTCCATAAACTTTTTTTTTATGCTGAAGAACCCATTCTGCAATATCTCCAGTTTGTTGGCGCTTGAAGCTGCCAAAAGCAATCTGCAGAAAACTGAAGTGTAGTCCTAGATAACTGCATGATGCAGGACAGTCAAGGCAAGACCAGTCCCAGCTGAAGCCTAGATGCTCAATTCCATGTGATATTTATTTAATGTAGTTTGGCAGAAGTGTATTGTACACTGTCCCAATGAACACAGACACAGTTGCAGGTTACAAAAAGGCACTTTGTGCACAGCACACTGAGGAACCAATTCTAGAATTATCCCAGAGCATGAAATGGCCAAAGGTCATGTTTGCTATTTTAGAAGTAATTTTGACCGTAGTGTATGAATTCATCGAAGACAAGTTAGTGCTGGTGCATCAAAGAACTGGAATATTTTAGTCAACAGCCTCGTGGAATTATTATACATGTTAAACAGTCCAGATAACATCGCAAGCAATAAGCATCCATCAAACGCTTTGCACAAACACCACCAAGGTACAGTTTTGCAGCACTGGACGCAACCTTTGCACTGAAGCTGAAGTTGCTATTAAATGTAACGTTACATGGCAGGGTACTTTACATCTATCGACAAAGGGGAACGACAGAGCAGAAACACTAGTTTGTGTCAAACAAGATTGAATGAATACGAGGAAGAAAACCTGTCGGCCTTTGAGCCAAGACTGGAAAGGATGCAGAAGCGTTGCCCACCAAGTCTTTAACTATGCCTGTACAACCGTTTTTAGGACATACTGCAACAATTTAGATAAGAAATACATCCCCTTGCCTTACTTAGAAAAGCAAAGCTGAAGGAGTGGAACTTGGGGAGGAGGTGTGCAGCCTCCTGCATACTTCAACTTGTGCACACTGTGATAAGTCAAAAACACTTTATGTATGAGTTATGTAAAAATTAAAAAAAAAAAAAAAAAGAAAACCGACAAAAAAAACCCACACTTTTTACTGTGAGTGTCATCAATACCCAAATAGGTCACCTAGAGAAGTTGCAGAGTCTCGGTCTTTGGAGGTACTCAAAACCCAACTAGACATGGCTCAGAGCAACCTACTCAACATGACAAGCAATGGAGCTGGATGAGATGATCTCCAGAGGCGCCTCAATGACTCTGTGATTCTACACAGCCACCGGGAAAAACTTCAAGACTGTTGAAAATAACCCTATTCCAAATTTTCAGAACCTGTCCATGTGACGCCTGATACTAGACTAATAACGCTGTGGTTGTCTTTGAGACCAATCTAGTTTGGATTCAGAAAGCTGCAGTCATCTACAGCTCCTTTTTCAAAGGAGCCACACAAGCGCTCGCTATCGCAGTAGGCACACACAACGCACAAGTGCCGAAGGAACTGTTCTTCATGATTTAAGCCCATGCAAATCTAAGTACTCATCTCCCAAATGCCTAAAACTTTCCAATGCCAACAACTTGAACACTTTCCTTCACCTCAAAAAAAACAAACCCATAAGCCAATGCTGTCATCAGGACATCAGAAACTAAATGGGCAGTTAAGTCTTGGAGGAGGGAACCTGACTGATAGCGCTCCTCCTCTGTTAAAACAGACTATAGTGAAATTCAGTTAATTCTGTATCGCATGTTGAAAAGATTATACATGTATCTTTTTCTAGTGGGATTTTTTACTTTTCTAAGTAGTATTGCAATGAAAGTGGAATATATTAAAGTCACAGTGTCAGGCTCAAAAGCACATCAGATTTAACAGCTTGCCATATGCCAAACACTCTTCTCCCAATCCAACAACATATTCAAACCATGAGCTGAAACTTAAGCACAAGAAGTCTGGAGCAGCACAGTTCACGTGCTTAAGGTTTGCTGAATCGGGGTAGAGCACTCCCGTGTTTGTTTCAGCCCTAGGGCTGCAACAAGTTTAAACCTATGAGTACAAAACCAATTAAATTATTTAGGGTTCTGAAATTAAAAAAATACATGGAAGTGTTTTGCTGAACCGAGGTTTGATCAAGGGAGATCTTTAAACATACACTTAACTTCAGCTGGCATTTTAGTCTGATCTCTTTCAAAGAAGCCTCAGCATGAACGCTGGATGCTTTCTTCAGCTTGCAGCTCCCACTATGCCAAGGTTTCAAACTACATTGCAGGGTATGGGAGAAGCCTATAGCAGGCATTTGCTCAGGGAGAACGCTTTAGGGAGAGACTACATATTTTAATATTTCGATTACTTGTACAATTTTAAACAAGCCAAACTTGTTTCTAAAATTTCATGTCATAAACTAGCACATAGGTACCTCCCTGAATTTTAATTCAAATTCTCATCTTCATCTAACAAGATGCCAGGAAACAGAAAAGAGTCTGTTACCAAAAACTTAGATAAAATTCAGTTAAATTATCCAGATGGTTTTCATTCCACAGAAAATACTAAACCAGCAGTTTGCAGAGCATAGCATTTTCTAAATACACAAAATAAAGAGAAAACAATACACAAGTGGAAAGTGCAAATGCTGAGCCCGTTATATTTTTGTTCCAGCAGAAATGCAACACAATCAATACAATCTTGCAGTTCTAGAGCACCCATCTTTCTGCTGCCAGGGGTGCTCTGCAACTGTAAGTGCCACCAAATAGAGCACACACAGTTCCTACTTTGACCACTTATTTTTTTGTACTCTACATGTAGAAAAGAGGAACTGCCTTTCCATCACATAGCCCCCAAAGCCCAGCATTCCCTACAGCACTACAAGCAGCCAAACAGCACCTTCTGAACAACCTATGTGCTCTGGATGACTTTACAAACAGCCAAATTTAGCACTTCTCCAAAGTACAGCCTGATACTGTAGCTCTTAAATACAGGGAATACAGTCTTAGATTAAATAGTGATTACAGAATTAGAATTTCAAGAGCTGTGAAAGTCCTTGCCACAAAAAATAAACCCACTGAAAAGAGACAACAAGGAAAGATGCAGCAATTTTCTGCACTGTTATTTAATACACCTCAGTGGAAAGGTATTAAATTACAGATGGGAAACCTGCATCAGATAATTGTATGACCACACCAGAAATCATTCAAATCCACCACCAGAAGAATTGGAAAACTGATCAGAAAGATCAGCAAGAGATAAGCCATGGAAAAATATCTCTGCAGTTACAGATGGATATTCATCCCTTTTACACAGCATCTCACTAAAACGTTTCATAGCAACGGGGCAGGAGTTATCAGATAGCAGAGGATGAGACTGGTAACCATACAAACCAGTACCATCCTCCAGCTCTCAGCACATCTCAAAAATGGTATGAGAAAACAGGCAACTGAGCAAAGCCAGTACTTAAACAAGGAGGAGCTGTAAGAAATCATTAATGCATTTCATCTTTCAATCATTAATATGGTTTTTCCTGCAGTACTGCTGTTCTTCCACATCAGCCAGCCAGGATGGCACAGACAAGAGCAACACCACAATCTGCTGAACATTGCACCATAACGATAGCGCATTGATTCTCTCGCAATCCTTTGGGAGAGCGGAACCTGTCATCTTCCGTGTGCCTCTCTCTGTGCCTACCTGGAAGAGCTGCACTGCCCAGGCTGCACAGGAGAAATTCTGGGCCTGCAAATGGTGGGACTACCAGCTGAGACTGCACCCACCATCAGAGGTGCTCCAGGTTGCAGCTCAGTGCAACAGCCACCTTCTCTCACGAGCCTCCTTTCATTGAGCTGGTATGCAGTGTGACACTCGGCACAGCAGAATGGCATTTGGGAACATGAGATCATTGGACCTGTTCCTCTGCAGGCCTATTTATAGCCTCAAGTGGTGCTGCAAGGCAAAAGGCCAAAGGGTCAACAGTTTCAAAGAGCAGGTCCCTGAAGATCCCACCTGAGACCCAAGAACACACACACATCCCAAATCAGTGCACGAGATCACTGCAGAGCCAGAGGAGGGAAATTTTACGCTATGGAGATCACAGCACCCCAGCACAACTCTTATAAAGCACCTTCATTAGAAAGGCTAAGTGAGGGATAATTAACAGTCTCATCCACAAATGAGGACTCCTTTGGAAAGACGGTAATTACTGCCTACTCAGAGGGATCCCTCCCAGAAAGCAGAAGGCTGCTGTAAAAAGTAGGGTGGCCAATTCCTTTGGGAAATACCAAAAAGGCTGCAAGAAAGACCCTTCCCAGTTCTGCAAACACACAGCAGCAGCACCACCAGGCCCCTTCCAGCCAGCCCTGTTTTCTTTGCAGGGGCAGCTCCAGCACCTTTGAGATCCTTGTTAACAGGCAGATCCATTTCACGCTTTTCTACGTTACTCGACACACTTGAAAAAACAGAAAGTCCTTGCTGGCCCACAGCATCTTCAGGGCTAACAGCTCCTACAGCACAGCTTTGTACAGTAAATACCAAAAGCTGTATTAGCTGGGAACCAAATTATCACTTGCAGAATAGTTTTGCAATTAGATTGAAACTGTAAATTGTGCAACAAGCTAAATAAAAAACAAGTCTGTGATAGAGACGTAATTGTATTTCATCTCCTGCCTTACTCACTTTACTCCTTTGTAACTCACTTCTACACAGATGCAATCTTCTCTTGCTGTACAACAAATGATTTCACATTCCTAAAAAATTAAGCGCTCTTAAGAAATAACGTACATTTGTCTTCTCTCTTAATACCCACCTTTGCCTGACAGCTTCCTCGCCAACATATAATATACCACTCAGAGAGGCCCTTCAGCCTCCAGGACCATAAGAGAGTCCATAGCACCCTTCGACTTCTTTGACCTTCCTTCAACAGTTCAGGAATCTCTGGTTCCCATAACCCTAAAGACATCTTCCCTTCATCCAACTATGTGTGCCCCAAAAAACACTCATATTTCAAGCAGGTCCCCGTATTTCATACTGTGACCTCAACTACAGAGATTTAGACAACCACCTTCTAGTAACAGATGGAACTGAAAACAAGCTAATTCCTGAGCACATCTTCCTTGCCTCCTGGTAGAGCTGTTCCACTTTGTACAATAAATAAACACGCTCCCTTGTGTTACACCAAGCCACTCCTGTCCCAACCAGTTCAATGAATACTATATAAGGCAAAACAAACTAGCTTCTGCAAAAGTGACACCTCAAAAAGCCCATGGTTTATTGCTTGGGGCACTCCAAAGGGCGGTGGACATGTTCAATCCCATGTTTTGAGTCACAGACAGGACTGGAACTCAAAACTTGTGTCCCAAGTGGATACTGCTGGGATAGGGGGATGTCTCACTACCTGCTCTTCCGCATCTCCATAAGAGCAGTCCTGTCTTTAGCACGTCACTCCAAGAAAGGTTTAGCAACAGCTCACCTAGATGAGACAACCAAATCTTCAAGGGACAGCATTCAACGCTGACACCAGCCTCTTACGTCCTTCACTGGCTGATTCAGGCAATCCCCCACTCTGCATGCTGGTTTTCACAAGCCTTCAAAGCCACCTTTCCCCCATGCGTTCTATAAGGAACCTAGACACCTACCTCAGAGGGTTTTTTTTAATTCCACTAGGCAGCAGAACACATAATAATGAGATGATGCAACACCAAGCTGAAGTTCCCCTTATGAATATAGCCCTAGGTGTCCAACAGGATGTGACAGGTGGACAGGCAGGCGAGCCAAGCAGGAGGATGAGGTCACAAAATGAGCAGTTGCACAGCATACTACTAATCTTAAATTCCAAACTCATTATGCACAAGCCTCACAAACAAAGGAGCAGCTTAACAGATTTACACTGTGCCTTCTCCAAGGGTGGAATAATTATTTATCAGATAGCAACCTTCGTGTTACAACAGCAATAAATAAATAAATGATCCCAGCAACTCTTCTGAACCATGCCTATGTCTCCACTAGGCAGACTGACATCTGGGATGTGCCTTTAGCTTGGCTGAGCTTGGGCAGAATTGTAAATATGTCAAACAAATAAAGTAAAGCTTGCTAGACTGAGCAGAAACCCACACACAGTAAGTAGTTAATGGCATCCCAGAGGACCCGCTGCAAGAGTCCCACACCCTTAACTCCTTCCAGCTTCCAATGAACAGCCCATAAGAGTTTCTTCCCTTTGTTTTTCTGTAAGATCATTCCCTCCTGCGTGTGTACACATCTCAGTATCATTCTGATTTCATTCTCTCAGCTTGCAACTGTTATTTATTCTGGCAGAAGTCCACAAACATTATAAAAAGGGTTTCTACCTCTCTATTAGTAGTTTGGCTTTACAGCTGCGTATTACCATACAAGGACACATCCAGAAAAAGCTTTTCCAAAGCATGTCATGTTTTAGACAAACTCTCTCTTTTATTTAGATAAAACCCAAAGAATCCTGAAAGGAAGTAGTAAATGTGCACAAAACACACTCAGCCAGGTTCTCCCACTTAGGTATCTCAATGATCCTCTTCCATCTCTACAGTACTATTCCAACTTCCCAATCTGAAGTTCCAGGACCACAACCCCCACCTTGCCCATATTCCCCATCTCTTGCCATCTCACAGCTTTCAAAGTCTGCTCCCATCTTCTCACCCTGAAACAGTTTCCGGCTGATTTAGCTCCATCCCAAGTTTTCTAGCCAGCTGCTTGTCCTCCAGAAATGATCACAGTAATTCTTATTTTCTGTATGTGTTTACATGTTACAACAGGATGGCTGGCAGTAAGCTGAGTAACGATCATTCATCGTTGCTGTCTCCATTCTCTGAAGCATCCTTCGTTTGGGACATTCCAGTTGTTCCCACTTCTTGTTACTTTTCTACGGTCTCCAGATCCCAAGGCCCCCGCCCTACTAGGTTTCTACCATTCATATAGCAGTTTGTGTTGTCACACACTGGAAAGACAAGAAATGATGCCTCAGTATCCTAGGGTTACAGGCAAGCTTTGACAATACAGTATCTGTTATTGGCGTGACGCTTTAAACCCATTAAACTTGGCAAGCTTCCACCACCTAAATATCTCAGAGATGATCAACATCTTTCCAGGTACCCAAAACACTAATTTTCATCATGTAAAGTCCCCTTCTCTCAGAATTCATCACAAAAATTCTTTAACGTAACAGTAGGACAAACCAGGCACGTAATACTTGCACGCAAAGCTTGCCCTTGTAGGTTTGAACAGATACAAACCTCCTTCCCACTCCCTGCAACTTCAGTGGTCTCTTCACCCCCCAGCACTCTCCACCCAAGCACACCAGCCTAAGTAGCAGGTTCAGGTGTGTTTATGCCCATTTTGTGTCAAAAAAGCAGCACAAACAGAGGTGCAACGTACCTGTGAAACTAGATCACCATTTCTGGGGGAGCATCTAAGAAGGATGAATCCAGTTCTTCCAAGAGACAGGAACTGCCGCATCATCTCAAATGCGACTGTTTCCCTTAGCCGAAACGTCCCTATGAAATACCAACTGCAGGATTGATCTCCAGCCACCCAACACCGTACCTGTGGTGTTCTAGAGTAAGCCTGTGGTATTCTAGAGTAAGAGAAAAAGGGTCTGGATAAAAGGTATTTGTTTGTTCTTGATGCTCATTTCTCCAAGTAACACAGAATTCATAAACTCCGCATCTGCAAATATATGTCTGCCTACACTGTAAAAGAATAATCTTCATGGGAACTGATTTTTAAAAAAACCACTTGTTTACTGTTAGAGGCTGTTAATTACAACATTAAAATACTAGCCCGAACCCTACATTAAACTTGCATTCTGTTTTACATAGCAATATACGTAACAATCATCACAGCAAGCAGCCCTGTTGGCTCATGCTGGAAGAAGTAATTATATATCACAGCAACGCATTTTTGCCCTTCAACCTGCCAGTCCAGTCCATGCAGCAGCTGTGAGCAGCAGGTCAGGGTGGAGGGGAGCCTACAGAAGGTTTCTACATAATCACTTACCACTGAAGAAAAAAAAAAAAAAAAAAAAGGCTATAAACTACCAGACCCTGGCTTGCATGCTTGGCAGAAAGCTGCTAACACAAACATTACAGCAGCCTTTGCAGCAGAGATGTTACCAGAAAAGAGGAGCTCGATCCAAAGGCACTACTAGTGGTTAAAGTATTAGCTTGCAGTTATATTGCAAGACTTCCTTACTAATTTTCACAATTTTTGTACTTGTAGAGCAATACCCACACCATTCTCTTTCACTTGGACATTCCTGTGTCCTCTTCAAAACACTTTTTCTCAGGTGAAGCCCACAGACATCAATGACTAGGGCCTATGCAAGTCACAAGCTGAAATTCTGGCCAGAGATACTGGGACAGAGACCTTTCAAAAGGCACGCCAATATTGCTAGTACCCAGCCGCAGCAAACAGACCCTTGGTGTGTCTAACAATGAAAACTGCATGTAACTTCTATCTTGGAGACGGGCTGGAGGACAGGCTGACCTGTTTCAGAGTGTATTACAGTCTTTGGTTCCAGTGAACCTAAATATTTCAATCTTGATACTCAAAGCAGCATCACGTTTTCCACAGCTGTTGCAGATAAAGCCGTAGCATTGTTATATTGTGAATATGCAACAATATTCCTTTTCCTGTGCTGTTTTTCCCCAGTATGAAATGAAGCATAAAACTACATGCAAGCCAACAGTTGTCCTGTTACTGTTTAGCTGCTGGGATTATTAATAAATAAATAAGTAAAATAATCACTGTTCTAGCACAGCAATGCAACAGTTAACTGTCCAGCAAAATCTGCCATGCCATGCTGCTTAATCATGTTGTCTTTGTTCCAGCAAAAAAAGATATTAAAAGACAGTGAATTTCACCAACCAAAAACGTTACAACTAATGTATTTCAAAAACTTTTCAAATCCAAAATAGAACGAGACAGACAATAATGGCCAAGAGCCTGACCAGCTTAATGGAAGTTGGACTCTCATTTTGTTCCAAACACTGAAAGAGCAGATCATTCTCGGAAGACAGTTAACAGCCAACATACAACTTCAATTTTTAGCAGAAAAGTAAACAGAAAATTACTCCTTCCGTCTCGTTGTCAAAGTCTTAAAGTGTGTTGCTTTAGAAAGCAAACCTAGAAACAGGAGGACAGCATAGTAAGTGTCCGAACAGGTTTCTCCTGTACCCTCATTTTTAAGCAGCTGTACAGATTTCTTCCCATTGAACTTTTGATCATAGAACACAGTGAGAGGCTGAATTTGTTTATAAAATAACACATCTGCAAGTCTCTTCTGCTCTCATTCCCCAGTTTTCTTCTAGATCCTGACCAAACTGTACAGCACGAATTAGTCACACTGCCTACCACCGTGCTGGAAAGGACCTCTGATACATCACCGTAAGTGCCAAATAGAAACATACACAGTGCAGAATAAGCTCCATAGTGACTTGTTAATGACAACTGGTAAGTTCACAGCAGCCCCAAAAATTTTGGTCCAGAAGCTTGTGAAATTACCTCCACTACACGCAAGGACATGAGCAGTACCAGGGGCACCCCAGTTGTCCATCAGCAGGGCTGCATTGTTTTATTTTCAGCCATTTAAAAGACAGAAGAATATATTGATCCACATTATCACCTGGATTCTGTAAATCAATAGTAGCCAGCTAGGGAAGCCTGCTCCTCACCAGAAAGGTATGGATTTATCTCATGCAGAGTGCATATGTACTTACACACAACTAACACAGCCAGCAGTCCGATAAATAAAAAGAAAATACATGTGCATGCTAAAGGCGCACAGTCAGTGCAGTCAGCTCAGCCTCAAAATATCTGTGCACTCTCTGATCAGTTTGGCAGCTCCACAAAATCCTCCCGAGGAAAGCAGTCTAGGGAAGCAAAGAGGTGACGTTCGATAGTTCCTATCAAAGCAAATGCTGAACTGAATTTCATGGGCTATTTCTGTTTCCTTGCTAAATAGCAAAGGCCTACTGCAAATAACAGAGTGAGAGTTCTGTCGAAGAGAAAAGGTCAGCAAGGATCTCTTGCCATGGAAAACGCTCTGCTACAGACAGGGAGCAGCACTGGCTCCCAGTATAAAAAATATAAAGAAATACTGCTTATTGTCTCCACATGTTTATACAATAGACACTCCAATTGCAGCCTTTCCTTTTAAGACTGTTTTCAAAAATAAGTACAAAAAGTTGTGGCAAGGGTTTCCTTCCCAGTGAAGCGAATTTGAGGTGCAGAATAAACACAGGATTATTGACTCACTCACAAAAATGTTACCGGAGAGATTTCAAAGAGACGTACTTTTGGCTTAGCTCTACTCCCACTGACGTTGGTTAAGACTTTTACCATTGACTTCAGTCAGTGCTAGCCTACGTATTGCTTTAAAGTCAGCTATTATTACCTTTTAGTTTAAAATATGTAATGTTCCTCTGTAACAGACGGAAAAATATTTCAGGAACTTTTTAAATCTGTTCCTCCGAGATACGTTGGTTGTTTTTTTTTTTTTCTTAAACACTCTGAGATGCGGTTCCTGGATGCAAGCACATGTGACCTGTTCTAAATAAAGGATATTTTCCACTTCTTGCACAACTGGAACAGATATAAGCAGTAGCTTGAACAAACTGCATTGCAGAACCCAACCAGAATACAAAACACTTGAATAAGATCCATAAATAGCAGTAACATGAAAAGACTACCTCCAGTAAGGCACAAACTCAATGTTGAGAAGCCTAATGTAATCAAGTTCAAATTTAATCACGCTGCAAAGTTCATTTACAAAATTAAATTTGATCATCTGCAAACTAAGGCACTTTAGAAAAGTCCTCTTTGGCTCCAGATTAAGTACACATTTCAAAAATGTGTGCCTCTGGTGTAATTAATATTTCCTCAACAAACATTGTCTATTAAAAGGGAAGTTTTAACTAAATCAAGACTTCAATGTTTAGCACAGCACCAGAAAGGGCGGGGGGGAGTGACAGGGGATGAACGACACCAAAACAACAACAAACACGAAAAAAGACCCAGGAGTGCTTTACAGAAGATCCTGACTGGGTAGAGATGAGGTACTAGCTGATTAAGTAAAGTATCAAAGGTTTACATTAAAAAAAAAAGAAAAAAAGAAAGCACATTTGGACACCAGGAATGATAAGAATGATAAGAATTTTATAAAAACATCACTGCTTTAATAAGGACAAACTCTACATGTCAATGCTATTGCTCATAAAGCAAGAATAAGCTTCCTAAAAACCAATCATGCAACTTAAAAGCATTTCCTAATAATTTTTTCCACTAAAAATACTTCAGTAACTGCATCATTCAGGTCCTTTTTAACCAGTCTGAAATTAAGTAAGTTGGGAAAGGGCAACAGAAAATAGCACAAATAGCAGCAATTTACCTGCAGGTACATGGTTTTATTAAGAGCAAGGCGGTAAGTTACAACAACTGACAATAATTTGCTGGCATTTGCTAGGTCACGCGTACCATCCAAATGGACACACATTACAGAGAACCAAAAAAACAGAGAAAAGCAACTAATTGTAGATTATATTTTTTTTTTTGCTGTATTTGGCACATGTGGGATGGTTCAGACCCCCCTGTGCAAAGGCAGACTGTAAAGCCTTTACTTCCGGATACTACTTTGATATCCAAAACATTGCTTTAATAAGTCAAATGACTTAAGGAATCTACAGTAGCAGTATGATAGATGTAACTTAAGCCTACAGTGCCCTGATGACAGAGTGCGGATCCATCAGAATCTGTGTTTACTTTTGGTAATAACTGATTATTTTCTTCAACTGATTGCCTGAAAATAAAACTCCATCGATTTCATTGTGCACTGCTTGTACTAGAAAAGAAATCTCATCTCCTTGTTCGTTACAGAAACACATACCTATTTAAGTGTATGTACTTATAAATTATTATCCTTCGGGAATATGACAGGAGAGGAATAAAGTATGAACGTGAGGAAAAAAAATAAATCTCATTGTCTTAGTGGCTAGTCATACAGTCCAGTTTCCTCCCACAGTGAAAAGTGACTGGAGAAACCAAAGCAACTGAAACATCTTCTCAGTTTTCAAAGACATTCAACCACAGCAAATTCCAGAGAACCCTTAAATGTAGCTAGCACTTAGCACAAGAAGCTAACTTCTCATGAGTCTGAGGGGTTTAGGAAATACGGTTGGAAGCGATGCATCTCAGCCCCATGTATTCTCTCCATCCCTTGTGATTAAAACTTTTTGCCGGGCTTACATTTTTCCTTGGCCTCTAGCATTCAATTGTGGCTTGGCCTAAGTTAGTACAGTATTTACTGCAAAAAGCTTTTATTATTGGACCCCTTGCAGCTTTGGATTGCAGACTTGAATTATGAAATACGGATGGAGTAACTGCAAGGGTACACTGAAGAGGAGACGTCTTTAACTGGATGTCATGTATTGGAAAACAAGCAATCTGAGAAGAAGTGAATAGGAGAGTGAAGGACAGCAATATCAGCAGGGTTGAGTTAAACTGGGCAACAAAAAAATTTTCTCCTTGGTTCAGAGCACTGGCATCGCTACATATTTCTAAGCTGGATGGATTTTTCAATGTACTCACAATTTCAGCTGCTGTGAGTAAGCCAAGGATGCATCTCACCTCTTAATGGTTAAAAAAGATCACGGAAAGCCCTCAATGTTGCTAGGAAATCAGCAGTTCTCACCAGGGAAGAGTAGATTGCTATTTAGACTCATCTAACATCAGCTATTGCCTCTGGTTTGCCCACTCCCCAGGCACCCTTCCAGAGCAAGGCTGCGGAGAAGACAGTAAGAAAGCAATTCCCATGGCCACGGTCCCATTGCTACACCACGCTGACCTGGTGCTATTCCACTGGCTGCTGTGCAATTACTCCCGATTTACATCCGCAAGGGAAAGCAGCAGGGTGATGTTGGATACCCTTGATAATCATCAGTCAGACTGGTTTCAGGCCTGAGCAAAGCTGAAGGACTACAGAAGTCCTCTTAGATTACGATCTGCACATCATGAAGCAAACAGGTTTGCAAGCCACTTCTGCCTCCTGTTATCACCAAGTTTTATCAGCCTGGCTCCAGGGACAGGTTTATATGGACCTGGCAGGGCCTCCCGGCTCCTTTGCTTCTTCATCTCCCACAAGACCAGGAAGACAACTCAGACTCTACCTGGAGGTAAGAGCTGTACGTGAGCTGGGCAGGCTCCACGCTGAGGTTAACAAGTCAGTTTGCTACCTGCCAGAAAAACCACGGGTTGTCATTCCACCCTCAGGGCTCCCTCTTCTTCTACGCATGGGTACATGTGGAGGGGCACAAGGCAGACTAGGGCAAGTTGGTCACTTCTCCTACCCAACAAGACCTCCTTGAAAAATCAGAAACATCAGAACAGATGTTGGCCTGAAGCACCACCAGGATGTCAGGATGACTGACACGGGGTCCCCTGTTAAACCCAAAGGCTGGGCAGTGCTGGCTCTGCAGGAGTATCAGGTAAGACTGTACTGGGGCAATTCAGTCTAGGGAAGAGTGGGGCAATTCAGTCTAGGGAAGTCTGAAGTGACAACATTTAAAAGATGGCCAAATACTCCAGTGCTTCAATACAGAGTATCTTTATTCATTTCCCCCCGAGGGAAGTGAACAACACAGGGTTGCATCTGGGTCCCAAAGCATCAAGTCACAGGAATTAAAAGCAGTTGGAACATCTGTGCAAGGTCCAATGCAGACCTGCTATCTATCAAAGCTCCAGTGCAGACCTACTATCTATACTCCATGCCCGCACCATCTGAAGGCATAGACAAACCTCTGACTACAGAGTGGATGACGATAAAGGGACAACTCCCACACACCAGTTAGAACCCACGGCTGGTGCAAAGAGGGCAGGTGTCAACAATTTGACAACGGTGCAGGTGTCACAATCTACCCCACAGCTGCTGCACTCCACTGCTGACACAGGCACTGAACCAGAAGCCCTGCGGGTCTCCCAGCTGCCTCCATCACAGCCGGAACCCACCTTCTCTGTGCTGTCCTCTCTCTGCCCATTAGCACCGGCTTCCGGCTAACTAGCTGATTATTGGCAACTTCCCTGCACAACCTTAGAGGGCAGAGGAGTTCTGGCAGCTTTGGTGAGGTTGGCTGGCCTGTCAGGCTGTGAAAGGCTGCACATCACCACCACTGCGCACACCATTCCTCAGCAATCCCAAAGGTTCAGTGCAAGATAGGGCTGATGTGAAGACAGGCTGCAGGAGGTGGCCCCCAATTTTCCAGTCCTCACACCAGTGACAGAATTTTTAAATGCCTTCTGCTACAAGACCTTCAATGTTTGCTAAACATTCAGAGCACGACCAAGAATTCATTTGTTTACTTTGAAGACCGTCTGACAGGCAGTACAACCTAAGTTCATTCTAGCACAATTTTTTAAAACACATTTACCTTCTCATAGATTTTTCAAACGCATGCACAGATGTATGCAGAGCATTGTCCAAAACTAAAACCCATGACTATAAAGACAGGCTAACAACAGAATCAATTACAAACAAGATACACTGGTGGCAATGACCTTATATTCAACCGAGTACCGCTAAGGAGAGCGTTGCGATGAAATGGAGGGCTTGTTACCGCCAGAGTACTTTGAATGAAAAAGCAGAGGAGGGAGAAACATGCCATTGCTGACACGGTGGATGCTCAAGGCGCGGGAGAGCGTTCGCTTTCTTTTTCCAGCACTAGAACGGAAAGCGGGTACCTAACGCCCCGCAAGGGAGAAAAACACGCACCGCCTCATTTCCCTTCAAGGGCCATATCTGTGCAACGCAGCCACTCCAGATAAGAATAAAGCATCTATCTCCGAGGAGGGGGGGGAGGAAAAACACTTTAGGAAGAAAGTGACGTACCTAGGCGAAAGTTTCCAGTCCCCAAGCAACTGCGAGTAACAAACCGGCTCCCAAAGTCAGAAAAAAAAAAAAACAAACTGAAAACAACCTTGCTCCAAAACAAGAAAACCCTTAAAGCAACCTTACACCGCCGCAAGACCTTGCAACAACTCTGCAGCTTCGCGCTGACCCCACCCGCCCGCACCTGCCCGGGGGGGGGGGGCGGACACACGGGACG
>JANZLQ010000037.1:18702114-18713691 GCA_026212715.1 Elanus axillaris | reverse complement strand
GGGGTGGGGAAGGCTTAGACCGAGTATTTAGTCCTTCCCTCTTGTTCTTCATGAAAAGAATAGCCTTTATGATTTCCACGTCAGTGACTGAGCTTGGTGCTCAAGGCAGATGTTCCTAGGTCCAAAAGGAGGGTGTCGGGGGGTTACAACTTCCTCTGCAGGGACAGGCAGTCAATCTTCCCTGGTCTGGGCACGTATTTGGGGATTTGCAGGATGGGGAAGAGACCCCTGAGGGCTCTCCCCACCTTCGGGGCATGGTCTGGAGAGGAGGCTCTGGCAGGCTCGCAATCAGCCTCCCAGCCAGTAGGCAGTTGGCCTTTTCTTTAAGCAAAAGCTGAGGTTCTCCTGAGCTAATACGACTCTAAGAACTTGAGAAAGACAAATCCAAGGCCAAGAACGAGGTCAGAAGACTACGGCAGCAGGCTACGCGTGATCCGCTCCTCCTGAGGACCGGAGGGTTATTCTACCAGTGGGAAATAATTTGGGTCGTGCTTCTCGAAGACCACCGCAGGAAGGCATGCAACCCCATCCTGCTGAGCTCTGCTGGGCGTTAGCAGGCTCTCTGGGAGAGGGAAAGGCAGCGGCAGCCAGAGCTGGGCCCCAGCAGGTATCGCCGACCGGCACTCGGACACAGCCATAGACCGGCTGTTTGCTCCAGCTGTTTGAAACTCAATAAAAATCCATGGAATATAAAGTTTGTGAGGGCAACCTATTTGGCTAGTATGGCATTGCATATCCAGTTAATTAAACTGGTCCAAAGGCCAAAGCAGATGTAGATAAACCAGGTTAAACTCTCACTTACGCTGATTTAATGTAATTCGGTACAGATCAGTGCTAGTTAAACTGATTATAGAGTTAACTGGTTTAAATACATTTGCCCTAAGTACTGGCACTGGTTTAACTAGACTACTTTAAAATCAAAAGCGAACTGTACACCTCTGCCAATTTTTCCCTGTTATATTTAAACCAGTACAACCTGTAGAGACATGTAAGAAACTGCTTTTAATGAGGAGCAAAGTGCATCGAGAAAAGAGGACTTGGCCCTGCAGCACTGGTCTCCGGCGCCTTATTCTCAGTTTTCCTGAGAAACTGTGTCATCTTCACGTCAACAACACTTAGGTCTAAATTTGTTTCCTGAAAACCCTATTATAAAAAGTGAGACCAAAATCACAGCCCATTTTTCAAAATACACATAATCTCATCAATTTAGGGGGAAGGTGTTCGTTTTGTTTCCTACTGTCCAATAATAGTTTTGAATGGAAAAACACACAGATTTTTTCAGTGAAAACTTTCACAAGCTTTCTATTTTGATAGTTCTGTGAATGCTTCCTGTGTTTCGTCTGTCTTTTCAAAGAGATTTCATTACAACTGCTATTTGAAGAGAACAAGGTGCTTTTTTTTTTCACGTTAGAAATATGAACATTTGTAGTTAGTAGTCACTAACTCCAATACCAAGACCCTCATATCTCTTTTTTACATCAGGCCTTTACACACACATCATGAAACACAAACCCTCCCCAACTGTCTTAAAATACTCACCCACCTGAAATCAGCATAAAATATTAAATATTATTCCATTACATATAAAAAAATATTCCCCACTTGAATTCAGAATCCCTTTGGGTTTTCCTCATCTGCAGTGTTTCTACTGCGGTTATTTCTATGTCACCACCTAAAGAGTTTGTCTTCAAACAAAAACTAAGCAGTGAGAGAATCAGAAATCCAAACCATAAAAAAAAAAAAAAAAAGTCTTTACTACATAAAGCCTGCTGAGACTTGTGGGGTTTTTAAAGCAGAGGAATTAAAGGATAAGGGCCAATTTACTGAATTTTTGTGTTACCTTTCACAGTTTTGGATGTGCAAGAAGGATGCCCTCAGCTAGCAAAACAGCGTGGCAAGTATTTTAAATCCGTATTATACAGAGATAATTGGTAGCATCAAAGGGCCAAAACTATGTATAGTTGAGATCAAAACTGCCCGTACAAAAAAAGGATTCCCAAAACTCTCCTGAGTGATTATTAAAGGCTTTACTCATAATGTGTGCCTACTTCAGAAACCCCACAGGGATTTGATTTTTTTTTTTCCCCTCTTTTCTCTGAGCAGGCTGCCATTTGATCTGAGGAGGCAATGTAAGTGTATGTCATTACCTCCATCTACCTGGAAAGGATAATTTGCCAGATGAATTTTTCTTTAAAGGCAAGAGGCTTTGTTGAAAAAGGGGAAGTTAAAGGCCTGATAACTCAACCCGACATGCTAAATGTGGATCTGTCAGACCCATTGCCTGCTTGTGAGGGACGGTGCCTGATTCATCAGCCATGAAGAAATGATGCCCCTTCCCTCAGCGTAAATCCAGGAATGAGTTCACTCCAAATATGTGAGTACAAGAAGCAGAAAATGAGGCAACTCGCCCAGTAATATGCCTCTATTTTTGCCCCTCTCTTTGCATCCCTCCATCAGCTCTTACCACACACTTCTTTGTTCTGGGTTCATCGAGCACTTGTTCCCAGTGGGTCTGGCCTGTGACGAGGCAGGGCACAACGCTCACGTCAGCTCTTACTTGGATCTCCTCTGGTCACGCAGCAAAGACCAGGGCACCCAGATGTGGGAGCGGTGTTTAACTGCTCGACTGCCCTACCTGCTCGATTGCCGAGGGGCCCTTTGACTGCAAGACCACAAAACTAACCACTAGCATTAGCTTTGAATCCCTGGGGTGACATCAGTGTACGCAAAACACGTAGCCGTGGCCCATGGACCAGCCATGCACAGTGCAATGACCTCAACAGTATGGCTTGAACCACTACGGCTTATTCTGGAGGGTTCATTTTGGTAGTCCTTTGGGAATCACCAATACCAACGCTACTTGCTGTATTAGGAGACCCCATAAAGAATAGCACAGCCTGGACCAAATCGTACACAGCTAAGTGACTCTAATACATGAACAGACACGTGGCTAAACCTTCCGCACCCTACTAGATGAGGTAGCGCATGAGAACAGGGTATTCAAACTGCTTCAGATGGCCTCAATTATTTGGCACAGTGGCTTTCATGGATATGGCTAAAATGAGCTGACTTCTCTCCAAGCAGCTCGTCAGTAAGAAAGCCAGACCTGGAGCTCATGTTGTCTGCTTTCCCAGAAGTTAATGCCATTACTGTGGCAAAATGGAATAAAAAGTACACTCTGTACTGTTGTGGGAGAATGGAGAAAATACCCTCTAGTGATTTCCATGAAAAGTCATTGCACAGCAGGCCTTCACTCAAAGTTATTTGCAACTCAAAGGCCTTGCTCAGCAGCAAGGTAAGTCTACTTGGTAGGTGTTAGTCTAGAGCAGCCAAAGTTACCTGAAAGCGTTACCTGGCTGTCCTTGACAGAAATGGAGGCTGCTTCTGTCAAGCTACGGACTTCTGTTTGCTGACGGACATCCAAGCAGTGCAGAGTAGCCACCACTTCTTTGGTCTAAAACTATAAATGAGTATCAAGGAAGCCAGTACTTGCCTCACACCCAAGACTTTATCTAGCTAAGTAGCCCTGATCATTCCTAGAGCCTTCAGAAGTCTTTCAAATTTCAATAAAGGCAAAGAGGCTACAGGTTGTACCTCAGAGGCATGTTCAGATAGATACCAGCAGGAGTTCCTGTGTTAGTTATACCTGATCCTTATCAGGTGAGAGCTATTTCTGGAGTAGATTGATCTGTTGAGAGCTGATATAGCCTATCTCACTTAATTTTCCCTGACTGTGGCTGGATTTTCTGGAACCAGGGATGTATGGGGGTCTACGAGTACTGTAGGATCAGAGCTCAAGATGTGTGGAAAGCGTGGAGAAGGTGCTATCCAAGCCAAGGAATCCAAGTGTTGCTTCTTATAAAGAGCTTGATCCTGCCCCACTCATGTTAGGTGATCACAAGCCATCTTAATACCTTTCTATCCTGTCATGGAAAAACATCTTCCTCCCCACAAAGCAGGGTTATTAACCAAGTGCCACATCTCTCATCCACTGCAAGCACAAAAGGGGCTACCTCAAGCCGCCGTGATGTCCTGAGATATAATCAAATACGTGGTCAAGGTTGACTCTCACAACCCCCTGCAGAGCGATGCACACAAGGTCAGTTAGCACCTCTGGGACAAGGGCAGTCATTTCTACTGAAGACATGAAAGCCCCTCAGTTCTCTGCTACCAGGGCTGTTCTGGTGCGCACCTGCCATTTTCACCATTGCCTGCAACCCAGGCAAAGGCCACGCACGTCTTTTCCACCCCCTCCTCCTGCAAGGCGCTGGGTTTGACTCCTGCCAAACTGCGAAGCAAGAAGCACACAGTCACTGTCCCTGCTCTGGTGCATGCATCAGAGATGTCAAGACTGCTGGATGCTGCTTTGAAAGGCCAAGGCAGGGCCACCTATTGGTGGCCCTAAGTTGTCTCAGATAGAAAATAGAAATGCATTACTTATAATTTGTACATATTATTAGCAGAAGGAGCATAAGGTGCAGTCGCTGGCACTTCCGTGTACCCTAAGTGTTCATAAAGCTTTCCTTGATGTTAGCAAGTCTATTAATAAAGTGTTGCAAGCAATCAGAACTGCTCCACCAGCCTGGGAGGGGGAGTGTTGGTGACATTGTGTTCCAGCTGAAAGTCACGTAAAACCCTCTATACCTTCTTCTGAAAGACGTCGGCATCATCAGCAAAAGTAAATATGCAATCACAGCACCTTGTCATTAATGGGAAGTCGCAGGCCCGGTTAGCGCTGCAGATCCTCTTCCACTAGCGGTGAATAAAGAGGTTTCTTGGCCGGCTGGGCATTATCAGTAAAATTCAGCAGCCCATCCAAATGCAGAGAAAAAGAGTTAACCATATGCTGACCTTCACACGCCTGCTGTATCCTCTTGGTCTCAGTTGTGTGGCTACACATGGACTGAAGCTACTGTGGCCATTGGGTCCCTTTGCAAGCGGAGAGGGCTTTGCCGTGGGTTTCAGCGGTAGGGTTATGCCTTTGCTGACTGCAGACACATTTGAAACCCCACATCAGCACCCTGGGGAGATGCTGTCTGAGGTCATTGCAGAGTATTAATACTGGAAAGATCATGTAGGCCTCATTAAGAAATAGTTTTGTTCTTGAGTCTCTGTCTTATTTTTTAAAGCACTCAGGAGACAACAGAACCACCACATTTCCTCTTTACACTCAATTTTCTGATCGGGGGCCTGAAGTGCTCACTGCCAGATGTTGCCCTGTTTTCATACAATCCATGTGACACAGCATCAGTGCCAGCAGCTACGTTTGCCGATGACGTCAATGCACACAGCAGCCAGGAAAAAGTTCCACGGGTAGCTAACCGGGGCATACGTGCAAGACCATATATTTTAGATACAGTGTTTTGGTGGGATTTCTAAGCATCTCAAGCCGCATGTCTTGCTTAAACCACCAAACATTAAGCTGCTCCTGCTCAGCATCACACCACCCCCACGCTTATTCTTTGTCATCATTCTTGCACACGCATCATGCTATTGAAGATACTTACATATATTATTTTAAGTGAAGAAATACGTGTGGGAAAAACAAACAGCTACTTCTTTTATGCAAATTCTGGCCTGGGTTTCTATAAGATTTTTTGAGAAAATTGCATTATTATGGTGAAGAGAGAAGTATGTTAAAACTGTGCCAGTGCATATATTTACGGTCTCTCCTACACTCGGCGTTAAGAAATAATTCACCGCAAATAATGACATTCTGTTCCCATTCCAGCGTTGCCCACTTCCTCGGATCTCCATGCAGCTGCAGCACAAGAAATCAGAAACAAGAGACGTCCGGACCAGAAGAGGGCAGGGAGCGCTTGCGGCGAGGTATGGGTGGGCACGTGTGGAGACCTCGCCACGCAGGAGGTTTTACAGCTGCAGGGGGGGTGCCATGCTCTCTGCCCACCCCCAGCTTGCAGCCCTGACAGTCCTCCGGACCTCTTTTGATTTTTCCCTTCCTTTGCTATTTAAGTAAAGCCAAAGGAAAAACCCACCTGAAAAACACTCAGTCCAGCAGCACTACCAGCTGCTGTCAGGTTTTAGACCCATCAAAGGCTTGAGGGGAGCTCTCCAGTACCAAACCAGAGTAGACAGCTGAAGAAATATGAGGAGTCTTCGAAGACTGTCATCTGGGAGACAAAAGGACCTCCTGGTGTGCTGTAAATGGATCAAAGATGCTAAGCAAGGAGCTGGTCCTAGGACCTCACTGACTCTGTTTGCTTGGTCAGAGAAAACTCTGGACCTGTTCTCCTCTGCTGGAAAGGGAACATTAAAAGTGAGAAAGCAGCAGAGGGGAATTCCAGAGAACTGAGACAGGGAGCAGAGAAAAAAAACTGTGTTTGTTCCATGTCTGGCATGCACCTGACTGACATTTCACTCTTAAAAATGCTCCCAGTAGATAAATTCAGATAAGGGGGTAGAAGTCTTATGATTCAAACACGTGTTGAATAAGAAACCACATAAATGAAAATATCAAGGATACACTGACTGATGAGGCAATAAGCTCTATTCTGTAAACATTCTTTCAAAGGAAAATCATGTGCCTTGTATAAAAAAGTTGCTTTCTTTTGGCAAATCTATTAAAATTCAGTAAGCCACATCCAGTTCCTCACAGTGGGATCTGAAGCTTGCATTAGGCTTCTTTATACCCTAAAGACCTATTTCCTTTAGCAACGTTGTCATGTTCTGTCCTTTTAAGCGTCACCTTGCCTGTGCACAGCAGCAGCAACGGGGCTCTCGGGCGGGAGTTGTGGGGCTGCCAAACCACGTGCTGCCAGGGAAGCTCCGAACCTGGGCTCCCGTTCCTGCTGGCTCCAAGCTACAGTCTGAAAGTCAGGCAGGAAAGGCCTTCCAAATGGTTGCTCGCTCACCAAAATTAGGTCACTAAAGGGGAAGAAACATCCCTGCAGACTGTACCGGTGAGAAACTTCCTATGTGAATTACATGGGACTGGCAGCCTCTGCGAATGCCACTCCAAGCACCCTCCTGCCTCCAGGCTCCTTTGGAGAAGGCACAGGCAATGGGATATTTCCATTCGCTTAACAAGGTTTGTCCTTTTGCCCGTTCCCAGCTTCTCTAGAACACCTCAGACTGGGATTTATTGAAATACCTGTGAACTGGGTGCCGGAGAAGTCCAAACTCTGCAGCGTGGGGTTGTGCCTGCAGTTGAGAGTTGCCATACTTGCGTGCCCAACATCTCTGCCCTGGAGCCCACTGGGGTATGTGGACCTTTCTGCTGAACAGGCCCAGGAGGTCAAGCAGCTCATTTGCAATGGCTTTGACTACACAGTCAACACAAGAAGCCACCAATATACTCGCTAGACTCATCCTCAAGTTGGCAAAACTCATTATACCAATATGCTTGACAATTATTCGAGTCCTCATACACTGCAGGTAAATCTCTTTTCCTCAGTACTACTTTGGCTTTAATTACTCCCATCTAATATACATTGTCTTTTTAGATTATCTAAACGGTCTTGCTCTGATTTGCCTCTGCATTTTATATTCCCTGCTACTTTTAAGGTACCTCTGCAACTGTCACTGTCAACAGGGCCTTACCTTTGGCCATCCCAAAGTTAGCTGCCCAGAGCTGTTGTGGAGGTTTCCACCAGCGATACTACCAATCGCTCACCAACTACACAGGGAACCTTCAGGACCCATTTTAACTCAACACCTAACCTGCAGACCAGCTAAGACTTGGATGGGCTTTACCATGTGTCATCAAAGCATCATTGTGATTACATCAGATGCGTGACATTAGACCAGCACGAATAATACCATATAGCTCCATAATACCAAGGTGCTGCTTGCCACGCTCCCAGCTGCAAGTATGCATACTGCCTAGCACAAATTCAGGTGCCGTGAGATCTAGAAAAACTATTTTTTGCACACATTGCTTCTACTCCTAACTTTCTAAGCTCAGCCAACACAACCCAGACAACAACGGGAAGGAAATTAGTTTAGAACAGAGAGAAAAGAATTCTCTCCAATGAGAATTACTGAAATGTCTTTGTGTTTAGCTCTGCAGAAATGTCAGCACAACCTTGAGGACATTTCTCTGGAATTTTGCACTAGTATGCATGTATGCCTAGCATTGCCACAGACTTGCAAACCATAGGACTCCGAACAACCTCTTATGCCCCACCACACACGTATAGCTGTTTACTCATGTTGAATATTAGTGTCTGCCATGAGTAGTCCTACCGTAACCAGTGGGACAATTTCCTCAGAGAGGTACTACTCAACATGAGTAAGAACATTACAGCTTGAGCGAGGGTGAAGATGTGCAATGAGACCAAGCACCAGCATCTCTCCAAAATGCCTCTCCAATGCTCTTGAAATCTGGTTGACATCACTGGGTCAGCAGCTCTCTGTCTGGGTGTGGGGCCAGATGGGATGCCCCAGTCATTCTCAGGACACGATTTTATTCTTTTTCAAGAAGTCCCTTGTCCCACTGTCAGACACCTCCCTTCTACCACCCTACTGGAAGGGCCTCGTCTCTTACCAAAACAGCAGCTGACTAAAGCCAGTGGAAGGCTTCCTGCAGCAAGGTACCATTACTCTCCAATCTGCATTCACAGCCATTTTAAGCCTCTTTTCCCTACAGGTGTACACCAAGCGCTCAGTCCAAAACACAGAAGCACCGAAGCACAGCAGCTGACTGAAATCAAACGTGATATCTCAGCCATCTGTTTAAAAATGTGAGACCATTGACTCATTAGTTTCATCTAACTCTACCAGCACAACAAAAAAAACGCGTGCCTTCTGGAGAACAATATCAACACGTGGGAGGATAATATCTCTGCAAGCTGGGGTGGGATGTTGCAGTTAAGAGCAACTGTCTCGGGATTTGCACCGAGTTCTGTCAGGTCAGAGCTTGTGTAGATTGACACTTGCCACGGCTGCGTAGGGGTCTGGGCCGTTCCCTTCCCTGGGCGATAGGCAGCTTTGTTTGGGTCCTTTCTTTGACTGGGGTTTTGGTGATGTAAAGCTGGGTGGGGGTTTGTCTGCTTTTACCGCTCTATTTTAGAACACTTTTTAAACCCTTAGCTTTTGAGCTGAAGTTGCGCAAAATGACCAAGAAGAAAATGTAAGCAGCAACCCCTCCCACCCCTCCTTTCGGCTGTCCCAGTCTCATCTGGAGAGTCTCGATTATCTGGGATTGCAGTAATTCTGGGGGATTACTCACAGGCCGACCAGAGCCGCTCGCAGCAACTTTTCCAGACAAGGAGGAGTGAAAGCTGGTGAAGATTAGTTTAACAGAGTGTGCCTCAGTTCATGGAAGCTGCTGAAGAAAACATAAATAAAGAGGGAAATCAGACCTCGGTCAAGTTCAACATTTGAAAGTTGAAGTCTCCTGCTTATGAGCTCACCATGCTCTGCTGAGCAAGTGGAAGGAAAACATTTTCTCTCTACAGCATGACTTCAAGAAAGGAAGTTGTGTGGGCAGAAGCACCAGGGTGATTCTAAATACAGTGATGTCTCCTTCCCCAGGACACAGGCTTGGGAACACTTGCTTTCTTCCAGTTGGGGGAATTTCAATGGCAAGACGTAGGGACGAAAATATTCAATACCTCCTGCTTTAGAGACATCTATTTCTACAGCCAATTATGACTCCAGCCATAAAGTTTTTATTGCTACCTCTCATGCAGATTATTTATTGTAACTTCCTTTTTTGAGTGGGCTGTTTATTTTTAAGCAAGCGTTGTTACATTTTTCACTAGATTACTAATAGCCACGTGCTCTGGCTGCTGAAGCTGAATAAGCTGATGTAACTGTAGGTCAGGATCTTAGCTCCTTCCTTAGCCTGTCCCCAAAGTGAGTATACCGAGGATGAACCCAGGGTTTTCTCCAAGAGCCCTGTGTACCTTCCACTTGGAGGATAAGGTCAAGTCCCACTTCCAGCCTGGCCACCAGGCCTCTGGGGTGCAACAGGTGGGACTGAGACTTAAAGAAGCGAAATCTCTACTCACCGTCAATAGGGCTTTGCAAAGTGCAGGGATAAGGCAGAATTTTGCCTTCAAAGTTACTTTTGCACCAGCCCCTTATTTAGGATGCAGCTCTTTCAGCTAACAATAATTTAGGAGCGTCTCATCTCAACGGCTTTGGAGACTGCTTTCCAAAGCCCCAGCGGAAGGCTTACTGCACTCTCTGGCAAGCTAGTGGCATGACATTGCAGCGTACACCCAAACACTCTCCTGGTGCTGGTGTTTGGGGCTTCCTTGGTCCAGCAAGCCCTTGCCTGTACGACGTGGGCCATCTCAAAGCTCCTTCTTCCCAATATCCTCCACCCACCAGGTATTTTATCCTGCTGAGGGTTTCTGACAAAGTCTTTTGGTGTGTGGAAATGAGGAAATAATATTGCTCTGGGTTTTCTAAACATGCCTTCCTCTTCTGAGAGGAGCTTACTGGAAGCATGCATTCCTGGATAGGCCAAACAGCCCTGGGCTGCCCTTGCTGGATGCAGAGAAAGGCTTGTTGAAAAACAGATGGGACAAGCAGGCTGCTTTGGGTGTCTCCTTACACTCGTCTGCGCTTTGCTCTCGAGCATTGTGCAAGATGGAGCAGGGCCAAGGGCCTCTGAGCATCGACGGCTTCGGAGACAGACGACCTCTCCATGCCCACAGGAGCTCACCAAAAATACTCCGTCTGCTCATCAGTCTGCCGAGGATCTGGGTATTAAATACCTCTGCTCTTCCCAGAGAAAAGATTTTAAGGAGAAAATATACACCTACTAGAAGTTTTTAGGATATTTGTGTTCACAGGGCTCCCTGAGGTGAAATGCCCATGTCCTACCAAGAACACCATTTCCATGGTATTTTCAGTTGCTTAGTCCAAGATGTGATGCCCAAATTTTCAGGTGATTGGTGTATCTGTCTGGCACCTCCTATATGTTTACTGAAAAATGAATTTGTTTTCTATTGTTCAAAGTGAAGATTATTGGGATGAGTATACTCCAAATTCCTCTGAAGCTGAAGTTTTGGGATGGGCTTTGAAGCCAATATGCTTTGGATCAAGCCTTCAGCACATTGCTCAATTTTCCATTCTCTTGCAGGAAAACAGTTTACCAGTTACAGGGTGGAAAAGGGCAGCAGCGAGGTTTCCAAACAGCTCTCAGCTCAGCAGAGCAGTGTCGGTCCTCTCATTTAACAGCCTCACTAAGTGCCATTACAGCCACCATGCAAAAACTGCTCTGTCCTACAGCTTTCGGATGCAGAGGTTGCATCTGAACTTTTATACGATCAGGTCAGAGATTTTGACCACCTTCTCCAGTTAGGGCAGATATATTTCCCTTCGCCACTTTCCACTTGAAATGCCACAAAGGCTCTGTGGAAACTTGACATTTCCTATTTTAGCCAGGCAGATTAATATTCAAGTTTGCCTTTCACTAGGAGCACCAGCTTAGTCCATTGCTGTTTGCCGAGGAGCACACAGGCTGTTCCACCGAGCAACTTGTCTTAGTATTTGTGTGATTTATAGCTTGGTCTGTAGTCAGTGCCTAAGCCCTGATGTCCACAGTGAACCCCAAATCCTCGCGGGAGCTGAGCCAGAGCCTTTAAATCCCTTTTTCCCCCC
>JANZLQ010000037.1:18682503-18702001 GCA_026212715.1 Elanus axillaris | reverse complement strand
CCTCCCGTGGGCACACGTCCCCACCGGGAGCGACCCGGGCAGCCCCCGGGAGCCCCGCGCCCCCCGCCGGGAGGACGCTGCTACCGGCAGCCGCTGCCGTTCGGTCCCGCCTGCAGCAGATGGTGCTGCCGGCTCGCCGGTACCGCCGGCCGGGGACTCCTCCCGGGCATCCCCCTCGCCTCCCTCCCCCGGCTTTGGGGGTCGCAGCCATCCAAGGACCCGCCGGCACGGACTCCATCCCTGCGAGTCGCCGGCTGGAAGGAGGGCTGGGCGAGGGAGGATTTGAGGAGGAGAGGAAGAAAGCAGGTGGAGAGTGGAAAAAAAAAAAAAAAAGTTTCTTACACAGGTCTAGGTCTAGACCCACTTCGGATCCCATTAAAAAAAAAAACAAAAAAAACAGCAAAAAAAAAAAACCCAACCCAAAAAACTCAAACAACAAAACCCAAACAAAACAGAACAACAACAACAAAAAAAAACACAAAAAAAGCACCCACCCCCCCCAACCAAAAAAAAACAAACAAAACCCAAACCCCAAAACAAACAAAACCCCAAAACCAAATCAAACAAACAAACAAAAAAAAAAACCCCTGAAACCAAACCAAACAAACAAAAACAAAACCACCCAAACTTCTGGCCTGATATTTTCCAATTTCCAATCAGAGATGCTGCCATGTGCATCCTATAATAAGGATATACATTATATACATTATAAGGATACATACTTGCATAGTCATTCTACATCTTTAAATAGGGCACCACCTTTTCCCGCAGTGAAAGCGGGGATTTAGGTCTTTCAGAAATGCCAGAAAAGCAGCTCCGCTTCTCTGTGACACCACCTGGGCTGACTCCCTCCCTGCCCCTTGGGCTTCACCCTCGGGTCAGACCATGTCCTGGGGCAACTGCAGCCTCCATACAGCTGACAATGGCTTATTTTTCCAAGCTCGAGGGGAAATAGTCAAAATGACCCTATGGTATTTTCACCAAGTCAATATCTGAGAGCATAAATTCCTCACCACATAAAGCAATGTATCAGTTCTAAATAATAAATGAGGAAGAAATGTACGGCTGGTCCAGAAAGACCAACGAGACAAAGCATTACAACATCTAATTACTGGCCGCTGCTGAACTCCTAGGAAGCCTTACCTTACAATCAACCAGAAAATCCCACTTTTCTGGAGCATAACTCCAAACCCAGGATGGCTGTCTCGTGTCCTCAGAGGGACCTGCAGTACCATTCGATATATGCTCCTTTAAATAAGCCAGCTTCAGTACTCCAGCAACCGAGTCCCAGGCTGGTCCCCTCTACCAAACTATATCTGGCTCAAAGTTAATTTGGGCAAGTCTCTGTCTCTGACCACAATGAGGTAGAGAGATTATATATATATATATTTCACCATCACATATGACATCAGCTGGTGATGCAACACAGAGTCTAGCAGAGGTATTGCCACCACCCCACTGCATCCAGGAGGAAAGGACTGGCTCACGGGTGGCTTTAGGCAAAGGCAAAGTCCGCCACTGCCAGGGCAGCAGCTTGGGTTCACTGAATTATTTTGCCCTCGATTTTTCTAGCAGGTTGCTGGGAAGCCCTGCTTGTCTGGCCAAACCTGTACCAGCTGGACAAGGCACAGGGTTCCTGCCAGACACTGCCCATCCTATCCTGCTTCTTTGGGGTAGTAGGGCCCAGGCAGACAGGCAGGATTTTAGGAATAAGGTTCCTAAGTCATCTAGATTTGAGGAGCAGACGTAGCATTTAACGTGCAGTCTGAAGCTCCCAGGGAGCGAGTGCAGGCTACAGAGCGGTGACTGAATATGCCTGTTGCAGGTTACTGTTTACCAAGCAGATGATTTCTGCACCACTTTCCGGATGGCTTTAAAGCTATCAGGTGCAGTGTCAATGGTATTTAATCTTATCGCAAGCCTCTTCCCTTAGCACGGACTCTAAAATAGACCAGTCTACATTTGCAGAACAATGACAGAACTCCACAGAGCATGAAAATTCTCATTTGGGGTGAAGACTTGCCGAATTCCCTTCCAGCCCAGCAAACCCATCTGTGATCCGATCTGTGCACCGAAGCAGGGCCTCGCTGAAGCGCAGTGAGCCTTTTTGCCTGTGCAAAGCACCTCTCAACACATGAGATTAAGTCAGCATTGATTGATGAACAGGTAGTTGCTGGCCCATAACAGGAGTTAGGAAGAATATTTTCCATGCCTGGTATTATTTTGATCTATGTTACTAAATCAAATTCACCTCTCGCCCTCGCCAATCAAATTACAAACCCCAGCACAATACCAGCGAGCACAAAGCAGAAGACGCAGCACTTCTGCTCACGCTTGTAACATTGCTTTTGCAGATAAGCAACTCCTCTAGATTTACAGCCATGCCCTCTCCTTCCCTAAACAAGCAACACGGAAGATTTGCTACTTCATCACAAAATGCTCGTGCTCTCCTGCATAATTTCTTGTGGCTTAGCAGGTTAAGGGTAAATGATTAGCCCCATCTTTCACTGATACGTGTCATTGCTGATGCCATATCAGCACAGTCCTTATTCTGGAAGCAGGCAAGTGATAGCAAAGACAGGGACTCAGCTCTAGTCTTTAGCCAGGTTGTTGGATTGGGTCTGGGGAGACAAAACCAGCTCCGGCAGTGGGTACATCAGCTCTGCCCTCCTGCCAGGGACAGCGGACCGTGGCGGGGAAGGTCTTTGACTCCCCAGCAGAAATGCTGGCTGAGTGTGTTTGGAAATATCCATTCTGAAATGCAGAGGAGCTGCACACAGGGAAAGTAAATGTGATCTCTATGCAAGTGTTATTTGAGAATGGCATCCCTGGCTGCAGGTGCAGCACACTGGAGTTATCAACTTTTTCTATGGTACACAGCAAGCCTAAGGCTTAATTTAGTAACAAGGTTACACAGAGAAAAATAATGTACTGAAAACCTTTATGGGACAAGGAAATATGCCAAAAGTAAACTTGGCCAGTGTACTTAATAGATAGAAACCCATTTGTTTCTTTTTGAGAACTTAATTAAATTTCCCATGAATTCATTTGTAATAACAGTAATAAGCACCATATATGGAGATCTTCAATGAGCTGTTAGCAAGGCAATTTCCTGAATTTGGCTTATATCTTAATAATGTCTAAAGCCAGCTAGCTTTTAAACTACAGCTGGTACGCATTATTCCATTCTGAGTATGAGGGTGTGTATGGACTTATCTGCAAGCCTGGGTGCATGAAATAAATTACTTTGGTGCTGCTTGACACCAAGTTTTATTGCCTGTAGAATGATGCTTGATCATATTCTGAAAAGTAGTGAGGTAGTGAGGAGAGAGTTAACGTGATATCTTCTGTTTAACAAAGAAGCCTTCAGGAGGGCAGTGCATACCTTACACACTCTGACAGGCTCCTTCAGCGCTCCTTGGATCACTGTCAGTGACTGGGAGGGGGAGGCTTTGAACCAAACCACCTGGAATCAAACAAGGCAAGCTGTAAGCTCTCGCATGCTCTACAGCCTCCGTGGTGAAACCCAAGAGAAGGAAGTTAAAGGGGGGAAAGGACCACCTCTTCTCTTCAAGAGATGCACACAGCCCATTTGCAACCCTACCTGCTGCTCAGGCCTTTTTCTGTGCTTCACACATGCACAAACATAGTAAAAATCAGTAGCTAAATGGCAAAGAAGAAATGGTCATTGCTGACTAAGGCTGAGGACTGTATGGAGGAAGGAGAGTTGCTCTTGGAGAGGGGAAGCTCCATCAGTGGGTGGAAGGAGCTTTCTCCAGCAGCTGCATGTTCTGTGCACTCGGAGCCCAAGTGCTAATATGGGAGCTGTAATTAAAACATGGCCAAGACTTCTAAAACCTTAACCTCCCTGCCATTAATTTTGGCTAGTATTAAATAAGCATTCCAGTCCCGACAGGGGTAGGGTAAGTCACAGTACAAACAGGCATCAGCAATTATCTTAGGGCGTGAAGCTGAAATGAAGTGGGTGACAACAGTTGTGCCATACAAAGTATGTGGTCGCTCTTTGGAAGTGCCACAGAAATGCTGGGGAAGAGCTAGAGAAGAGCCCAGCGAAGAAAAATGCAGACCAGACATCTGCTGCGGAGGGTGCTGATGTTTCCCCTCACGCCCCAGGCAGGAGAACGCTACGTAAATAATACAGAAGCAGAGTTCCTGTTCAGACAGTGCAGCAGCCCAAGGATAAATTAAAGCCCATTTAAATCACTCGACTCATCCTCAAAGACTTCAGTGAGATCCAGACCAAAGTGGGAAGGGTGTCAAGAGAGCCCCTGGGGAATTAACCCAGTGTTCAGCGATACCAGCTACCAAAGAGTTCACATACTTCAGAAGGAAGTGATATTGTATTTTTCATCGTGAATATACGATAACAAGCTTTCTGCTCCCTGGAAGCTTCCTAAGCTCACACAGTGACTCAGTTCAAAAGCTAAAGACCTGGCAGCATACCCACTTCATCCATAATCTCCTTTTTACAGTTAAGCCAATGCTCCTCACGCAGTAACGCAGCTGCCTCACGGGTTGCCTTGCAGGTCTATGCCTTAGAAGCAGAGGTGGGATCCCAGCTGGATCTGCTCTCTTCTTCCTGACTCACCCGTGCCTCCAGAGACAATGCAGGATGCCGAGACATCCAACAGTGTCTGTACCACAGGAACCCACTGCTCTGCAGAGAACCTCTCCCGGGCTCTTTCAGTACCACACTTTGCCAAGCAGCCTGCTAAGAGCTCTGCCCTGCTCCTGCCTGCTGATATCTCCTGCCCGCAGCAGGCACAGCTCGTTCTCGTTAACTATACTTGTGTCTCCAGCTTTCCAGGGATGCCATGGCCTTGATTACCCCACCTGCCCAAGCGGTATTATTCAGCTATGACAAGCCCAAGGAGAACCCCTCTGATGATGGGCATGGATATGCTACACCCCAACATCCTTCTCACCCCACTGGGGGTTTTGCTCTCAGTATGAGACTTGTTATTATTTTAGAAGTGTTATTTACTGCCTCACTATTTTGTGGACTTTTACTCGAGTCTTTAAAGCTTCCTTTACCTAAAGGCAACACGCTCGCAGTGGTAACCTCTGATTTTGCCATGACTTCTGTAATGAGGTCAGAGCAATCCGCAGTCTCACCAGTGATAGCTTCAAAGCAGAGTGTGAGACCTGGGATGCAAGGAGGATCTCTCCCGCCTGTTAATGACTTGCAAAATCACTATAAAGATTTCCCTAATGAAACAAGAAGCCTGAGCCTGCACTTGTGCTGGGGGAAAAGCCCCATTGGTACGTGCTCCATCCTCCTCCTTCTCCTCCGGTCCCCACCGCCCTGCCCGTCCCTGTCTTGCAGTCCCACGTGTGCTGTGGGAATGTGCCTGGCTCAGATGTCCAGGGTCTCCTCTGGGCGATCTCCTGACTCTCAGCAGCTGCGGGGAGCTGAGCTGGTGGTGCAGGACCACTGCCAGTCCTCAACTTTCTGTTGTTCACCCAAACTCCCCATCCATCAGATACCCCAGACCGCTTTGGCAAGCCCTTCTCGTAACGCAAACTTCATCTCAAGGCCTCCTCGCTAAAGCATTACCCTATATGTCTTGTCTCTTAGATCATCTAGGTGAAACTGGGAGAGATTTTCCACCCGGGGAAGCTCTGCTCTGGACCGGTTTCCTTCGCCCGTCCCTCCCGATTGTCGTCCTTGCCCATTCCCAAGGGCTGGCCTCGGGAGAGCTGCCCTCGCTTCAGGGGGCAATATTCTGTCACACTGGGTACATTCAGCCTCCGAAGAGAAATAATTCATGGATTATCACTTTGCTTTTATGGGCAAGAGACAACCAATAAACCGACAATATTTAATGGTCAAGAAAATGATCTAAACCAAATTACTACAGGATATCACGAAAACCCGACCTGCCTCTGGTAATTTGTTCTTAGAAAGCAGCACACGTAACTGAAACAACCACAAAATGAACAGGAGCTTAGCAAAGATTTTGTGCTACAGGGACCCTTTGCATTTGACGTGCTTTGTCACATTGAATTTTAATTACAGCTCCCCCCCGGTGCTGGCGCGGGAGGGGAATGCTAATGAGGTGCAGGAGAGGCAACAGCAATCTCCAGCCCAGCACCTGCAGAAAGGGCAAGGTCCCCAATCTGATGGCAAGGAGCAGCTGACACAGATGTAGTCAAAGTACAAATCTTGCTGGTTTAGTTCCCTCTTCAGCTCCTACTCTTTCGCCCCAAGTGGTGGGCTACTGGTTGGATTAAAATACATATAAGTGAATTTAATATATTAAACCATTGCAAGGTACAGTCCATTCGTGACAAAAAAAACACCGAAGGAAATCAGGGATTAGTTGAACAAGTATGACCACAGATCACTTCTCTAATTATTAGTAAGCTGTGGCTTTGAATTACTACAATGTAGTGATGCTTCTTGCTCACTGTTAAGTCTATCAGGATCCTGTTTGTTGAGTTTTATAAAAACGCCTTTGGGAAGCATCACTCAAAAAATGTTGTGTCACCATATGTATGTGTCCATAGGTCAAGTAAATCTGGCAGTGGTCATGTGTAGGGTCCTTGCATGGAATAAGCATTATACACAGATTTAATGCTCTAAAACAACTATAGGCAGCATCAGTACCATCTCTGCTGTTCTCTACCTAGAAAGAGAGAAATGTCTTAATCAGATGGTGACCATTAAATGTGCCAAGTATTAGTGCAGCAAAAGCTTCCAAACATATGGGATGCTGATATATATCTCAACAAAAGGTAATCAGGACATTAGAGGTCCATGTAAAGATTCAAGAAAGGACAGAGTGAATTTGGAATACAAAACCCACTTTCAAAACCTGATAGATAAGTCAGTCACAGCCATTCACAGTATTCAGCTGGGCATCCTGTGCATTGTGAAGGTATTTCAGACCTCTTCTTGCTTCTCCCTCCACCAAAAAAAAAAAAGAAACAAAAGTTATATTTCTCAAAATGATCAAAAGCACCTCTTTTTTTTTTTTTTATTATGCTATTCAAGCATCAGCCATCTTTCACAGAAATGCAAAGTCTGCTTATCAGGACGAACAGCTGATCTACATAGATTGTGTGACAATTCATAAAATCCTTAGGGATCAGAACAAAGACTTTCACACTGCTTTTGTTGTAAGAGTGTGATCTATTCCTGAGGGGAAATTCTGTGCTATATTGCTGTCTGCTTGCACAATAGAAAGATGTTTTTCCTGCATTATTTGGGTTAGTAATGCAATGTTTGCTATTTCATCACTGCATACTCTTGCCAAAAGAATTTGTATTACCTCACGCACTATTGATAAAATGGAGCTTCTTGGAGAAAAAAAGGTTCACCCAGTGAAATAAATCAGACAGGCGTTTTATAAAATGAAAATACCATTTAAAGGTATAAATTACCTGTAAACTGCAACATGTGTTGCTGTGCTCCGTTCTTGGTTTCTATAGTTTCTATAGTTTATTTCTATATTTCTTACAGTTTCTATAGTTTATTCTCACCTTCCTTTTCTGTCTTTCCACTCTCCTATTCTGTAAGTAATAATTAGCTCATTTAAAATTTCCCAGTGGGTAAATGGTTTTACTTGTGCCACTTAACAGTAGCATAAGGTACGGTAAGATCTGTATCTTTGATATTGCAGCAACACTTCTTTTAACCACAGTAAAAGCTTCCTTCGCTTTACCATCAAAAGTGCATACTAATTTTCTTCAGCAACATTTCTTTCTGCCTTTTGCTAGAACAGGATGCTATCAATAAAGCAGCAACAGAAGAGAGAGTGAGCAGCCTTATTCCTGAAGCATCTAGAAATTCAGGGTGGAGAACTAAATTACTTATTCACCCTAAAATGCTATAATCTTTACATTTCTTTCACAGGGTATAAAACATGCCCAGTCATTTTACATATTGCAAGATTTAGGAGTTTATGTTTTGCATTAAAAAGCCTAATGGAATCTGGAGGCTTGATAAAGTCCATAAAAAGGGCAGACAGATTTCACAGAGCAAGAAGAAGCTAAACTTTTAAAAAAGTCATAAATCATTTATTCCTCCCTCACGTAAATTTTTGAGGGTGTTTTTCAATATTCTGATGTGAAAGTAGAAGAGCTCCTGGCATAGTTCGAGGTGTGACTGCATTGATGCAAGGGCATAAAGGCCAGCTGGGAATGTCTCTGCATTACAGAAGTAATTTCGAAGAGTTTTTAAGGAAAAAATACTCATCCTTCTACATAGATATATATTTTTTATATATGCTATATGAATGCATATTTACTTTCCCCAAGCTGCATGCCCAGCAGCGTGGCCGGCCCCAGGCCAGCCCATATGGTTCCATATGGTAGGCTGAGCTGCTCTGGCTCACAGCTACGGCTTTCATGTCAACCCTGCTACTCACAGGTTACACAGGGAGTGAGAAAGTTGAGCCCTAACGCATGGAGCAACTGCCCCTCAATATGGCAAAGTAAGAACTGTCTAATTCTACAGAGGTGTTTGATGCTATTTTCTCCTCCAGTATTTCATGTGTTTCATGTTCATAGCCTATCCGACCAGGATGGGCTCTGAGCAGCCACCAGCCATCAGTGCAAGAGGGAAACTCAGCCTTTAAGTTAGCACAAATTCCCATCAGGCGAGCCTCTAATTCTTCCCTAATTAAACTTGGCAGATGAACCTGAATGAAACCCATGTTGCGTTCGATCCAGTGTTTCAAGGGGTCTTTGCTAAATCAGAATTAAGCACTTTAATCTGTGTAAGGAGATATTTTAAGCACAAAACTGTGTCTGGAAAGTCAAATCCCTTATGCATCCCTCAGGCAGATGAAAAGATCCCCCCTGGCAGAGCAGGAGAGTACTGAAGTCTCCTATAGCAACTGGCTGCTAGCAACGGTAACAAACAGTCTGTTGTCTGATTATTTCAACTTTCTGAATTATCCCGTGAGAGGCTGAGAGGGTGGGAGGCTGACTGCGCACAGGGCTCAAATTTTGCACCCTGAAGGACTCAAGCCTTAACTTGGCCAGAGACAGAGATCACAAACTTGATACCTTTGTGCCTCAGTTTCCCTTCCCCAAAAGAGGAATAGCATTTTGTTTCCTTTCTCACTCCTGTATAGGATGCAGAAGTCCAGGGAAGTGGATAAACCAGAGACTCCACATGAATCAAAATTATTGCTTGTACGTATTGGTGCTGTATTTGCAAGGAATCCTGGTGGCTTAAGTAGGAATAAAAAGTTGGACAGATATTTCCTGGCATCTTGAGCGAATGGACTTAATATTTCAGTTGGTTTTATGTTTCAAAACAAAAAAGCGAGGTTGTTTCCACTAAAAGGGTCTCACAAAGCTAGGCAGCTTCACGAGAAGAGGGTTTGGGGCCGCTGCATGAGAGCTAACAGAGCTCACACCTATGCTTTTGCTATGTAATGGCTGGAGCACCCACCTGTGCTGGGACCCATGTGAAAAGGAGGCAGACCCAAGCATTTCTGCAGCTTGCAAATGGCCACTTCTCTTCAGTCTGCACCTTTCTTAGGACTATCAGTTTGGGGAATTATCAACCAAAGTTCAACTTTTGAAGGAAAAACCTCCTACCACACTCAAACTTGCTATTACCCTTCCCCATATACTGCATTTCTCCTCCTGTTTGGATTCTCTGCTTGGGTTTTCCCCCGGTGCTGCCTAGAGCAGAGAGGAGCCGTATCCCTGTGCTCCTCGGGGTGCTCCTTCCCTCCCTCTGGCCAAGAGGGAGGCTTGAAAATCCCCACAAAGAGCTCAAGGATCTGCTTTTGTGCAATAAAAAGATTACAGTCAAAGCAGATAAGCTTTTTCTTTGGTACCTGTGATGCACATTACATACCGCCTCTGGCAACATCATGAGCTGCTGCTTGTAATGGAGGCTTACTCTACAAAAAAAATAATGGATTTAATCCGCTCTCATGCCTGGAGGGGAACGGACCGTCCACCTTAATAGAAATTAGATCTATACGGCCCTTGAAACACCTGGCTTGGTTTACACTCAAATGCCGCCAAAATATTCACGTTTAATCGGGAAACTGTCAACACAAATGTCAAAATGCCTTACTGTGAGAAACAAGGGCAATTTACTTTAAAATTAACTACTCAATTGGTTTTCATATAAAAAGCAATGCACTGACTCCATCGTGACAAGCTTGCTCATTTTTCATCTGTGTTGTCTTATTATGCAGGATCCCATCAAATGATAGCGTTTTATCTCCCCACAGCAAAGCACAGGAAAGAAAATACTCTTCTATGCTAGCTTTTTACGTGTAGGACTTGCCCAAAAGCCAGAAAGCCAGAATAACATGGTAGCGATCAATAATACATAGCCAAAACGGTCATACATAATCTGTGGGGTTATGAATCTCAGTTTTACAGCTCCTCTTTTTAATCCTTTCTATTTCGTTGGCTTCATCTGACAAGGTTAAAAATAACCTTGTAACCCCAAAATGGCATTTTCTTCCCACCAGTGTCTCCCCCGCTCTCGGTGGGTGCTGGGTGGTGCCACTGGCGAGGTTTGCTGCGTGTGTGGATGCAGTTGTGCTGGTTCTTAACAAAAATGCAAAACGCTGACGAGCGACGAGCCCGGTCCCGCTGAAAGCCCTGAGATGCATGGCCAGGTCATTCGTGTTTGCTGCTCCTACTTTCTTTCTCAAGCCCATATGATGGGTTTGATCTTGCATCCAACACACTCTGCCACCTACACGCAGCTTGCGATATGACCGAAGAATAAAATCCCCTACTAACAGCATCCTTTTGAGGCCTAAGGAAGAGGGATGTAATGTTTGGATATCTGGATTAATGGTATCCCACTGTCAAGAAAGAGCAAGCACGGGGAAGGAGCCCACAGGCTTTTCTTGGAGGCAGTGGAGGTCAGTGAGAAATAGTATTTTGAAACAAGAAATGAAAACAGTTTTATCTAAACCAAGATGGAGCTGATGTGAAAATCCAGCTGCAGGAAGCCTGCTGAGCAAACCCGGTTCACTGGAGAGCAAAGCCGTGAGGTGCTCAGGCTACATCAGGCGTATCACTCTGGTTTGGAATCAAATACTTTGATTTTTGGCAGAAATATTGGGGAGGAGGGACTGGGGTTTATTTTAAAAGGCCTTGCTTTTCTGCCAAAGGAAGAAGTTCTTTTGGTTTTATTAAACATCCAGCCTTGACAGAACACTTTTGCTAACTTAGCTCCAGCTTATGAAGGACGTGGGTGCCACAGGCTCCCGTCAGCACCGCTGCCATGTCTGCACCGTCTGATGCTGCCGAGAGAGGATCGTTTGCGGTGAAGGAACCCAAGGCAACAGGCTAACACATGCCTTTTTTCCTCCTGTGCTGTCAAAAGCAGAGCACCAAATATACCAATAGCAACCCCCGCTGCCGCAGGAGCCTTGTCCTTCTCATAAAACAATTTAAGCACGTTATAGCCATGTCAGTGCCTTCTGAGGTAGGCAACATCTTGCTATATGTAATATGTCAGAGCAGAAAACAATTATAATACAGCACATGCCTTCACAGCTGGAGGTCAACCTGTGTAACACATGCTAGGCTTATGGCTAAGCTTTCTTATGATGCAGAATCTGATATGTAAGAAAATGCAATATATTGCAAAAAAGAAAAAAAAAAAAAGCCAGTGCTCTCTGTTGGCCTCTTCCTTGAGGATGAAAAGAAAAATGCACAAAATGCAGAAGAAAATTACTACAGGCAAGTGACCTGATCTCAGAAGAATTTAGGTCCTTGTGAGCTCCATCACTTTTAAAAACACAGAGGAACCTGATAAGAAAAAGAATGGGATTATTGTAATTTGATGGCAACTTGAGGGCTGGCCCCAGCCCATTTCTCTTTGAAGTCAATGGAGAGATGACAACTTCATTAAGTCAGTGACAGTTTCATGAAGTCCTAGTGAAAGACTAATACACATTGCTTGTTCAGCCCTGGCTGAAACCGTAGGGTGGATGGCAGTTCTGTGAGTGATTCACAGCATGTCGGAGGACGTGTTCCTGAGACAGGTACGGCGGTACCGCATAACTCAGAGTGACGTACCACCGCCTTGATGAGCTGCTACTTTGACTTTTTTTGACTATTAAATCACTCTATCAGAATATGGCTCTTACAGGTATATATAATCTAAACGAGCCGTCATCGCAGCAAGGGTTACTCTGGGAAGCGAAGGGACCTTTCTGCTGGCTGCCTAACGGAGAGCGCGTGGGAGCTCAGCTCATCCAGCACCGAGCAATGCTTTTCCATTCACCAAGAAAATGGGACCAGGCTTATCTTACTACACATCCAATTCACACAAGGTTAAATGTTCCCGCTGACTGCACTTGCGTGTATGTCTCATCATACTTTTATCTGGAGGGAAGGTGTGGGGTAACAGGCTTTGGGTGATACTGCACCAAGGCACCTGCCATCGGAAAACCATGCAGTGCTGCCTGTAACTGGGTCTTCTTCCCTGCTTTGTGAAGTCTGCTCTTGGAGGCTTCTCAACACAGCTACAGGGAGATCGAACCAGGACAATACTCTACTATGTTTGAAGGGAGAATAAGTAATAACAAAAAAAACTCCATCACAAATAACTTTCCCATGATTGATTACGTTTGTTTTGACCCTTATATAATAGGGCTCTTAATCTGCAGTGTGGTTAAAATAAGCAGGAGGTTAAAATAAAGAGATAGGTGAGAAAAAAAAGTGAAGAAGGCAGATAAACTCATTTTTTGAGTTTTATCTCTGATGTGAAGAAATTAGGATTTGAGAAAACATTCCTGAATAGTGCTGGGAGAAAAGGCAGCACTATGTTGCTTTGATATGAAAGGGAAAATGCTTCTGGAGTCCAGGGCCATTTGCACCTTAGAGTTGGGACTCAGACATGGTTTTAAGGCCACCTTTTTCAAAGTAGCCCATCGATTTAAGATTCTGAACAAGCCGAGAGCTAAGGCCTAAATTCCAGGTAAAATTCTACAGTCTCAAAACTGCAGAATTGTTTTAGTGAAGCCAAAAATCAGTGACCAAGCTGGACAATGCTAAGCCCTGTCTCTGCTCTGGTTACCTGCTCTGAGACCTAGCTATAATGCTTACCTGGACCTCAGCAGTGCTCTCAGAATTAATAGGTGGAAAGGATTTGAAAGATTATTTGAAGTTCAGTGCCATGTACAAACTGAGGCCAGGAAATGTAGATAAATCATAAGGAAAATAACGAGGTTCCTTTAGGAGTATTTCTATCACTAAGGTCTTTGATTTAATTATTTGCCTGATTCCAGAACACAACCCAGAAACCGCTTCTAATGCAAGCTATTCAGTAAGCAGAAGGAATTGTACATGATTTTGATGTATTGATTAAACTGCCACTGAACGATTTGAGATGAAGATTGAATACTCTGAAAGTAATAACGTATGATTGAAGCTGAGGCCTTCAATGGATTAGAATGGACGGCTTTTTCTGCCACACTCCCATCATTTATGAGAACACTAATAATGTTTATTACTTTAAGACTTTGAGCTTGCTAGCTCGATTTAGACAAAAGTAAGCTGCATGGGCCAAGCAAACCCTTTTACTTTTAGGCATTTAGAGCTGGCCAAGGCAAAGTGTATGAAAAATGCAGTAGAAAAAATCAGTGCTACTGAGATAACTCTGAAGACGCTAATGCAGAGGCAGCACTTTCTTTCTGGACCAGCTAATCCCAAACTGGGATACATGGCCTCCAGCCGCACCTGCTAGTCATCTGCCATACACCAACCTTTGCACCCATGGACACGGAGCATCTTCACAGCATCCAGCTGAGAGCCCCGAGCCCACGACTCTCCTCTAGGCGTTGCTAGAAAACCGTGAACAAATTAGTCGGAATGGAGGACTACAGTAACCATTACAATTAAAAATACAGGTCCACTCTGCCGTTTGCTGGCCATGCTCCCAGCTGCACCTCTGTGGCCAAGGAAGACCTTGTTCCCTCTCAAATCTGGTGTTTCCCACACAGGGCCAGAGAGAGTTGGAGGGTTGTGTCCTTAAAGCATCTGACAGCTAAAATCCACAGAAAGAGTTATGAACTGCAACCATTCGAGGCTCATTTTTTATCTGAAAATATGCTGCGTTTAAATTTTCTGTTTAAATTTTTCCCTTCCTGCTATGGAGTTTTCCTGACGACTTTCCCTCTCCGATTTCGGCAGATCCCAACAACCCCAATTCTGAGCACTCTTTCAACTAATTGCACAGCTCCTCTCTCAATAATGTAATCTCCGTTAATAATTTATTAAATATGTTTGAGTCATCAGACCAAAAAGGTCATACAAAGATAGTGACTATGAAATGGAAAATCTGTTGGTCAGGTTGCTTAATGAATTGCAGATGCATGCTCATAACTTGGAAAAACTGAAGCACATCACATTTTGGGGGACAATAAAGCCTTGAAGTGCATTATGGATTTGTGACCACAAGCAAAGCTACAGCATAAAAAAGTATTGTCATTACCTAAATATGCAAATACTCCAAGTATTCAGTATGCGAGAGAAAAGCTTATCTATTTGTCTAGGCTTATAAGCTATTTGCAAACTAATGAAAATGAACTTTTCTGCATTATCTGATCATGGAGCATGCAAAGAGCAATTTGTACTTCAATAGTGCTACTGTGGAATTATGATTTAGGGGTCTTATTTATCAGCCCCGTTGGCTCTGACGGGGCTCAGCAGCCCAGGTTTTATGTTTTGCAGTTTGCATGTCTAGTCACATCCCGAGCGGTGGCTGCCCCTGGCTATTAGATAAATGAATATATGAAGATAAAATGCTTCTGGAGGAAGACTTTGCATTTTTAGTTGATCCCAAGGGAATTTTAAAGGTAGCATTCCCTTCCATAGCCGAAATGTCTACATTGAGAAGCTGTCTCTGTTTCTTAGCAAGTTTGCAAGGCAAAGCTGTGGATTTGGAGGCAGTCTTCAGCTCCGTACGGAACACACGCCTTGGCCTCCCCTCGCTTTCCAGCGGCCGCTCTGCCAGCCGAGGGCAGGTACTTGCTATGGGGAGGTTCTCAGCTGGTGCAGCTCTGGGTAAATTGCTCCAACGATGATACATCCTCGTTAGTCATGCCAGGGGTGATCGGGCAGCAAATTCACCTTCATCGCAGCCCTGTTCTGCTTACTGGAGAGTGAGGGGGAAAAACACGTCCCCCACGCTCGGATTTGAGGATGAGCACTTCAGTGGAGTGCTGGATCCACATCTCTGACCTTTCATGTCTGCAGGGTGCCCTCCCAGTGACGGAGTGTGGATCCATTTTGATGAATAAAGCTTTAAGGACATAACATCACGTTATCTAACATCAAACCTAAACATTCTGTGTGTTACAGGGCTGTAATTTATTTAATTTTCTCACTGAAGCATTATGCCGTAAAAGTCGTAAGTGCTGAAGGCCCCATCTGCCCAGGCAGTCATCGGGTGTGCAGAAGGGAGAGGTCACCAATATGTCCAGGTGGCCACTGATAGCCCATGACTGGCTTTTGGGGAGCAATCACAGGTTTCTCTCCCCTGGTTACTCTTTGCTGTGAGCAAAACCCACTCGCTGTTTGCAGCGGGGAAGGAATTTCTGCCTCCGAAGCCTGTAAGGTGCCCTAATAGAAAGAAACGAAGAGGGTCGCTCTGGTTTGTACCATCTGTAACAGCTGCGGTGCTTCCAAACCCATGCTAAAAAAACCAGGCTGGTATTTGCTGGTGACTCCCATCACCAGCGCCCGGTAGGAACAACTCTGCCCTCTAAGACAGTTCGATCATTCGAAATGAGCATTTGTCACGCGCCCCCGGCTCGGCTGTGGGTTTGCTTCTTCGAGGTCCCCAGGCAAAGCTGTCTGGCTTCACAGATGTTAATTATTTGCGTCTACTGTTAATTAGCTGTCTGCAGTCAGTCATGCCAGAGCAGTGACAGCCTGGGAGCCTCTCCCCCGTGGCAGAGCCGGCGGGCTTTGTTCCCCATCCCATCCCTCCCGTCTCCCCTCCTCAGCTCCCAGCCAGAACATTTCATTTTAGTCACGGTGCCAGAGGCCAGACCCCGGAGGACCTTTGAAATTAAACACGTATGAAGTACAGTGGAAGGGGAGGGTGGCGAGAAAAGGGAGGAGAAAGGGGCGATTTCAGCTCCTCAAGCATGCAAGTCGAGAGCTTTCGTGATGCCTCTCAATGTATTTTTTTCAGCCGGGCCACAAATCATGTCCTCGGCCGGCCAAGGGAACCTGTTCCTGTGATGGAAATTTCCAGGCTTGCCTCGGTTGGTGTCCTGCTCTTTGTTGTTGCTTTGCTGCCTTCAAGACATTGTAGATAATTGAAATTTTACAGAAAGGAGGGGGTTTTTGTTGCAGAAGAAGAAATTAATCCCTGGTTTGCTAAGCTCAGAAATGCAATGTCCAGGGTAAATTCTCCTCCTGATGTTTGCAGTTACAGGGACGCAAAAGTTCTTCGTTCGCCAAAGGCTCTGCAGCTGAAGACACATCACATAATTTTCAATCAAAAAAGTTTATCATAGAACACATTTTCTAGCTGCATTAAGTCTGAAACATATTTCTTTTGTTAGGATGTTAAACAAAAATAAGTGGTTTGGAATTTCAGCTAAACAGCTGTGAAATAGACTGGGCAAAAAAATTCACAGGGAATAATTTATTCATCCCTTTCCACCTGCAAATTGCCTGAGAACAGGTTGAGTTCTTACCCAAATGTTACAGGGATTGCTAAAAGTTACCAAATGATTTTCACAAGTGTTTCTTGCTTGGTAATTTCCTGCTGACTGAGGCACTGTAGCTATTTGACATTTGAAATTCAAATTTTGAGCCCTTCTGAAGGGATGCATAGATTGCAGGAACAGATCTGTGCTCTGCTGCCTGAACACACCTCCAACCTCTCTTGCAAGTGGTCTGATGACGCAGCCCAAGCCACTACCTCTCATTCAGCATCCCAAATTCAACACAAGCTCCATCAGCTCTGAAGGCAGCCATCGTCGCCCACTTTGCTTCTCCAGCCTGCGTCTTTGGGCTTTCTCCCAAGCTGCAAGGTCATCTGCCCGATCCCTCCTTGCCTGCCAAAGCTCAGCAGGACCGAATTATCGGTGTGGTATGAACACAGGGATCTCTCTGACCCCCACTGCCAGCGCAGAGTCTCCTCTCCCCTGGGGTTCCCCAGCAGCTTCTCCTCTCTCCCATTAGCACGCAAGCTCCTCAGGGCAAAGGTTGCGTCTGTAGCACCCAGCTCTTTCGGCTCAGGGATGTAACTCCTAGGTGCATCAGCAGCACAAGCAATAAATAATAACAACAAATCCAAAGTTCCCATCAGAGGGTACTCTTTCTCCTGCGTCCATCAGAAATTCATTTGCTGGTGCATTCAACCAGAAGCGAACACAAAGGACGTGCAAACACCCACCAAGCATGCTTAAAAATTCACATGAATATTCATGGCCATGGGATTTTTTTGCGTTGCTCAGCCCCCTCTCCTTCTGTCATTGATACAGAAATGCCACCGGGAGGGGGGGGTTGTGGCCATTTAAGCATTCCCTGCCTGGACCACCAGCAGATGCTCTGGTGCTTGCGTGCGATGGACAAGCTGGTGCCGGTGGCTGGAGAGGACTGGCACGGTACTCAGCTGCCACGGCAGCTCCTGCGTCTCTGCTGCCTGTTGCACTCTCCAGCTTGGCCCAGTTGGGCCATTGCATTTCAGAGAGGAAAGACTGAAATGAGAGACGCAAAAGAAGATTTTCAAGGACTTAAGATAAGGGATTTGCATGAAAGCACCCAAGATTCGATGGCTAATAGTGTCCTTGCTGAAAAAGCCCCAACAAATGCCACTGGGGGTAGCTCTGCCTGGGGCTCTTCAGTAGGAAACCAGTGTGATGCTGGTTACGTACGCTCCTGCCCTTCTCCAAATTAGTCAGTTCTGGTCCTAAATGATTCGTTCTTTTATGAATAAGACTTCTGTTTCTGCAAGGCCTAAAATGTCTCCTTTTACAACAGCTTCTCCTTTGCCCTCTTCCCAGATTTCCCATCACTATTTCCTAAAGCAAGCACCTATGCAGTGTTTCTAGCTCAGGTGCTCCCTGCAGCCCACAGCTCCATGTGCTGCATCATTTAATGTGTCTGCGTCCTCGCGTGTGTAGGCTGGAGTGTTTGGTTGTCATTTACAGACTGTGTGAGATTTAGAAACTCGGTGATCCAAACGTGTGATGTTTGGAGTGCTAGGACTCACCGAGGTAATCCCTGCTCCGTGGGAAATGGCACAGGTAGGATTTTCAGGGCTCCCTGGGATGAGAAATGACAGTGCACCCCAGCACCCTCCTTCCCCTTGCTGTGCAGAGGGCAGAAGTGCTTCTCCTCATCTCCTAAGTCACTACTTTTGAGACAAGCCGAACGATAACTGACTTACCCCAAAGTGCTGTGTCATAAGCTATGGCCTCTCAGGAGCTGCTTCACAAGCAGCCTAAGCACACCTACAGCGGGGCGATGGGGAGGCTGCAGGAGGTAACCTGGCAATGAAGCAGAGATATTCCCTGGCAGTAAACCTGAGGATGTAAAAACATCTTTACTATCTGCAGAGCAAATTGATAAGGCAGAACAGGGAGCTGTCTCGCTGCAGCTTTATGCTAAATGCATTATAGGAGAGAGTGAGGTAATAACATTGGAATTAAAAGGCTTTAAGATAAGATGGAAAGTGGCAGTTGAGCCAGAAAAGCAGGATGGAAGTGGAAGGGTGTCTAAATGACACTAACAAAGCTTAAGGGATGGTGAGAGGGCTCCTCAATCACCCTGAGAAACTGCTGCTTGGAGGACAGGAAAGACAGCAGCACAGCTGTGGCCATACCTTGGATTCCTGCAGGAATGCTTTTCAAGATGTGGGAGAAAGAGGGACATCCTCCTTTGCTATAAGGTAGCGTAACTCCGATGCCTTTAGGGGAGCTGGGCCATTAGATCCAGCCCGCTGCCACCGGGCTGGTGTCAATGCTGGTGCAGGGCGGTGGGGCGGGAGATGCTGCAGCTCAGTGACACCAAGTTGCTACGACAGGCAGGGACATCAGTGGATTTGGTCTGACTAGTTTGGATCAAATTGTGGAAAGTATAGAAATATTGTCATGGTTTAACCCCAGCCAGCAACTAAGCACAACGCAGCTGCTCACTCACACCCCGCTCCCCCCCTGCCCCCAGTGGGATGGGGGAGAGAATTGGGGGGAAAAAAAGTAAAACTCGTGGGTTGAGATAAGAACAGTTTAATAGAACAGAAAGGAAGAAAATAATAATGACAAGAATAACAATAATAAAATGACAAGAATAATAATAAAAGAATTAGAATTTACAAGTGATGCACAATGCAATTGTTCACTACCCGATGACCAATGCCCAGTGAATTCCCAAGCAGCGATCCCCCCCACCTCCTCTCCCCCCAGTTTCTATACTGGGCGTGACGTCCCATGGTCTGGAATAGCCCTTTGGCCAGTTTGGGTCAGCTGCCCTGGCTGTGTCCCCTCCCAGCTCCTTGTGCCCCTCCAGCCTT
>JANZLQ010000037.1:18671257-18682403 GCA_026212715.1 Elanus axillaris | reverse complement strand
TCCTTGTGCCCCTCCAGCCTTCCTGCTGGCTGGGCAGGAGAAGCTGAAAAATCCTTGACTTGGTCTAAACACGACTTGGCAATAACTGAAAACATCAGGGTGTTATCCACATTCTTCTCATACTGAACCCAAAACATAACACTGTACCAGCTACTAGGAAGACAACTAACTCTGTCCCAGCCAAAATCAGGACAAATGAAACCGGGACAAATACTGAGCAGCTTGAGTCTGATTTGTTGCCAAAAAATCTTAGCGCAGCTGAGAAGACTGTCCGGATGGCACAACTGTCCTGGCAGTTGTCTTAGCAGGTAGGGAGGGTGCCTGGCCAGCCTATCATCAGTATCAAAGATTATTTAAATAAATTAATGGATTGGACTGGATTGTGCTGATCTCTTTCTAATGTCATTGTGGACCATCAGCTGTCAACAAAGGAAAATGTTACTGAACAATATACTTGAGGTGGTTTGATTTTGTGGATAGAGCTATCAACAGCAATTAAAAAAACCCCTTCCGTCACAAAATTAGAAAGTTGTGCCCCAGGAAACAAAATGCTGGAAGGTCATAACAGCCATTTCAAACTTCCCACTTCGCACTCAGTACTTATTCATTTCAGGAGGGAAGGGAGAGGAAAGAGGGCAAAACTAATGAGGAAAGGGTACTACAGGTGTTAATCTTGCATGGTGGGGCAAGCAAATGGAGGAAGAGATGCCTGGTCCTGGAAGGAATCGGGAGTGGGCATCCCCTGGGACCCCGGGGGTTAAGGCCAGGCGGGTGCAGGTGCGGGGACAAGGGCTGACATCCCAACGCGAAGTGAAAAATCACCTCTTGCAGAATCTGATAAGTGGCTGGGGAAGCTTGACTGTGCAAGCCAATTTAAGCTCAATAAGTCTGTAAGAAATGGAGAGATAAATCAAAGCAATAAAATACGATGCAGCAAACCTGCGTGGCTGTTGTGGCACTTGAGCGTTTTGCGTGTTGGGTTCTGCTGGCACTCACGAAGCCAGCGAAGATACGCAATTCAAGGACCTGAGAAGAATGGTTTCCCCAGTATGGAAAACACTGAAGGATCAGCTGAATACATTCCTCACTAAACCTCTTCATACTGTCTTAAATGAGGTGACTTTTTCCCTGCATGGAATTATTTACAGCGCCGCTGTGCCATTTGACAGTATTGTTTTCACACTGCCGGCCGCTGTCAGAATGCCCCAGGAGCATCCAAACCAGAAAGAGGAGCACACTCACCTTCCAGCAAATACATCGCCGGCCTATGGCAGGAGAGGAAATAAAAAAATTCACTTGTCAACTTCCAAGTATGACGTGACCTCTGCATCATAGGAAGAAGTCTACCCCATAAGGTTAAATCTCTACTTATCTGCTTAACATCAATCAGACATTAAGCAGATTGACTGGGAGATTCGATTTATTTATTTTTAAATGGGAACCCAAACAACTTAATGCTCCTTCTTGACTTAATCTGCTGGCAGGCTGGGTATCCAATTTATTGCGTGGATTTATTTATTTATTTGTTTGTTTATGCCTCCCTTCACCTCCTGCGGCCCGTGGGTTCCTATGGGAGTGGATGCTCTCTAACCGGGCTGTTGTAGCCATGGATGAAACCCACACGGAGATTATCCTTGCCGCACAGACATCTGCATTGGCTGCACTGACTTTAACAGCAATTTTTAAGCATAGGCTCTTGTGGATTATCCACATGCTTCGGTGAATACAAATCAACTTGCAGTTAAGATTAAGACACAACAATTTCCATATCTGGAAAGCGAATGATTATTAATGGAAAAAAGTAGTAAGGTGGCATACAAGTTGCACGGTATAGTCAGCAATTTGAATAAATGGCTATGCTTGAAGAACACTGGACTTGAGAGCCCTTTACGGTTTAAGAAGGCAGAAAATGTAGACTAGGATGGCATTCATTAAACATGACCCAAACCGTTCTAATCCTTTCCCATGAAATCGTCATCTTCTAAGCTGTAACATGTTAAATATACCTAAGAAATAAAGCTGATTTAATACCCTTTTATACAGCTGTACCCCTGAAATGAAGGGCAGCGGGTTGCCACCTCACTTTTATTCTTTTGATCTAGGTTCCCTATTAGTTTGGGACAGATAAAAGAGGTTAGAGGGAAACTAGCAAGGACCTGATGACAATTTAATCACTGTGGTGATTACCATGTGGTAATTAAAGGCTTGCTGCTGTGAGATGCCGTATACTTTCAATGCCTTCACAGATGAGTTTTTTCTACTCGTAGCGGATAGTCTTTTCTAAACGAGCAGGGTGGGATTTTCAAAAGCATGTGTAGGAGCCGAGGTAACTTGAGTTTTAATGAGTCAGGTGCTTGTGGATAATTTCTGGAAGCTCCAACATATTGTGGTCTAATCAGTGATTTTGTTTGTTTATACAGTGTAAACAGTTGTAAATGCTGCTCCTCTTCTAGACATAAAAAACTACCGAACCCAGCCTTCCATGCTAACCTGCATGGGCCAGAAACTGCAGCCTCCCCCCCCTTTCTTCTGGTTTTAAACTCTATTCTCAATGGCAAGAAGAGGGGAAAACAAGGCATGCTCTAGTTCAAGTAGTCTCATTGCAATGCCTCCCATCTTTGTGAAGCAGCTAAAGTCTGCCCTGAAGTCAGATGTTAAAAATCATAGCTGGCTTTAAGGTTTCTTCCTGATGCAGCCCCACCTTTCTCATACACAGACGCCTCTTGTATCATCTAAATCCTCCCTGCCACATGCTCTTCTGACCTCTTCTTTAAACCTTCTGGAAGTGGAGATACCTACGCTATCACGTAATGGAGATGAGTATTTGCAGAAAGTACAGAGTCTATTCTGACTGCGGAACAAGCTTTAAAATCACTGTATGAAATTGTGCAGAATTGCTTTGAAAGGGTCTCTGACGGGGCACGGAGGGCACTGATGAGCCCTAATGGCCCTGACCAGCCTCCCCTGGTGCCTCCACCCACTCCCATGGGCCCAGGAGCCCATTTAAACTCAGCTGGGGACATTTACTTTTTTTTCTGAGCTATGTTGGAGCAGTGCTGGTCTCCAGCTCAGCCATGCATGGCTGTGGACCCCACCACAGAGACTGGATTTTCTGCTTAACCACAGACCTGCCTCCTCCATGAAATTGCTTCATGATCTGGACTTGCACCTGGAGTTGGTCACCAGCTCTGGACCTGCCTTGCTCAGATACCGAAGGGCTGAGCCCTACTCTACTGCGGTGCCATGCTCTGCTCCGTCTCCCTTGGCGATCTGCCAGCTCTCTTTGCTCCCTGATGGTCTCTTTGCCAAAGGTAAGATCAACTATACCCATTTTTTCCCCAGTAAATGCTTTCCTAACCTGTTGTTTAAGCCCTATGGAGTGTTTTGTCTACTACTGCCCTGTAGAAGTGAGGTTTTGAGCATGTCTTTCTGATGCAGTGTCTGGAGGCATCACGGAGTTCAGCTTATCTCATGGGTTTGGTACACTTCATTCTAATGTTTTTTCATTGATGCTGTGTGAATTATGCACAGGACTTGAATCACAGGGCAAACATGCTGCTAATATGTGGCTTAGATCATGAGCTTTGCCATGGTCATTCTTACCGTGTTTTTGGAGAACATTTAATGCATGGCTTTATCTTCCTGGAGTTATGTGGTATTCTCCCCTAAATCACAGATGAGTTTCACGATGGACATGCTTGTAGTCTCTGTCCCTTGATATGTGGAGAGGGCAAGACTCTCCATGAGTGTAATTGCACAGTTGACTCATTCACCAGAAGTCATTTCAGAGTACCCATGAAGAGCACTCTGGAGGCTGAGAGCACTAATGGAAGGTCAACAAGTTCATTTTAGATGGCTCAGGGTCAGAGACTGAGCTCAATTGCGTTACTGAAGAGAGAGAGCAAATCTCATGGGCTAAATGTCACTATTCCTCCTTGACACCCGCATAACAAAACTGGAATGTACCCTTCGGAGCTGTTTCAGCTCTCGTGAGCAAATAAACAGGATCCAACAAGCAGAACCCTGTTTGGCAGAATTATGTCCATTGACCCTTTTCTAGTATTTTTAGCTGATGAAATGCCTTTAGTGTTATGCTATTTTCTATCTTAATGTGTCTTCCTAGACTGGCTGGTGGAAAGGCAAAACAAAAAGCCCTCGCATCAAACCCCCATGTAGCCATCAAGATATGCTGTGGCTAGCAGAGTAGCTGTGCTTCTGTCAAATGTGCCTGGAGATAGAAGCAAAGTAGCCTCAAGCTCTGGCCCTGATATAGGAAAACTAAAATAAGCGTAGAGCTGTTTTCTTGATGCATAAAAAAAAAAAAAAAAGTTTGACAGCCCTTCCCTTGTGAGCAAATAAAATCACAGGACAATAAAGTGGTGGAGAACAGGCTTGGGCACATTGTAAAACGATCTGTAGAAAGAGAAACTAATAGGTAAATTTCTAAAAGCATTTATTTTATGGTGGGATGGAAACTTAAACACAGTGTGTTGCAAGCAGCCTTTCCCCCGCATCCTGAGGTGCTGCAGTTACAGCCACTAACTCTGGGTTGTCCTTGCAGCTTGCCTTGCCCATCCATGGGGATTGAGCCTCCAGCAAACCAGGGCTTCAGGGCTAATGAGCCTCATTTCATTAGCCTTGTAGACTGGAGTAGTCCGTAGTGAGCGTGATTGATGTTGGGGTCTCTGCTCAAGTTCAAAATATGTACTTTAGCAAAGAGTGAAAAGGAAAGTAGGTAAAGTTCTGGAGTAGTTTGGAGCAAAAGACACACAGACGGTGTCTGTGCATGATGATGGATTTGTGAGAAGGACTGGCACTCAGGAGTGTAGCGTTCTCGCTGGTCAACCTGTTCTCCTTTCTGATCCTCAGCGATCTCCACCTATAAAAAATAAGGGAAGCTGCTAACACTTAGCTTTGTAATGTGCCTTTGAATCTCCTGATGAGATAGAGTAGTATTTTTATTAATATAAGGCAAGGTCTATAGGTCCCCTTGGCATGAGAAGGGCAGACTTCGGACAGTTTGAATAACATTTTGTAATACAAGGGGGACAACTCAAATCATTAGGGACTAATATGACTCCAGGAACAAATTGGGAAATTGTTTCATAAGTGTATCTTTAAAAACCAATGACTATTCAAATCATTCTGAATGCAAAAATCTATCAGGAATATGAATGTAAAAACTTCTTACAATTTCTGATCAGGTATAAATCTATAGGGATGCCGATAAATGCTCAGAAGCAGAATCCCTTCTAGCATTAATAGTGCTGCAGATCTAGGAGTGTGTGTCCTCTGGAAAGACGCATTCTTGCTCGACAGTGGTTAGGAGACCTACAGTAATCACTGGGTGAAATACTATGGCCTGTGGAGTGCAAGGTGGTTGGGCTGAATGACTGTAATGAGCCACTCTGCACTTTGTAATCTGCCTTTAATTCTGTGGAAACAATAATAGGGTCAGTGAATAATGAAGTGGGAGAAATGCAAGAAAAGCCCAGTAGATTGTGCTATCAGCCATCAGAATAACTATCATTTCTCTGAGAACAGTTCTAGTGATAAAAGGAGCAACACTCATGCCTTGGGCTTGTTTTCTCTTGTTATTATTGAGCATAGATAAAGGGAAGGGCTGAGAGCATGTGTAGGACCTGGGTGTGTGTTTCTTGTCCTGCTGTTAGCCTGCAGAACTGCCTCTTATTTAGGAAATGGAAAAATTAAGGGCCTAAAAACCCAAAAAAATTGTAACATTGTTCAGCTCCTTCTGCAGACTTTATCTGCAGTCTCTGCGCTCAGCTGTTGTGTCAAGGCTGTGTGTAGGAGACCGTATCTCATCCGCGGTACAAATGGATGATATGGGTAGATGGAATAGATCATTGCCAGCTCAGAGAATGGATATGCGGGAGGTGCCATGAGTAGAGCTCAGGTTCACTCATCGAATTTTAGTCCCTTAAACACAGGCGTCAAAGTCTGTCTGCATGAAGGACAGAAAAGTGGGGTTTTATCACCAAGTCTTTCCCTAACATGGGGAGACTAAAGCTGGCAGCGGGACAGTGGGTATAAGCATCGCTCATACTTGTAGGAAAGAGCAAATTATCAAGACTAATGGGGGTTACAGTCATTACAATTTCTAATTGCCTTAGCAGATATTCTTCTAAAATACTATAAATAGAGGCACGTTTAAATGAAAACTGAAGGTTGTGCAGTAATTTTTAAGGAATTATTTACTGTTGGACCTAATTAGAAACCCTAGGGGTTTTGCTCATGTTTAACACTGTATTGATACATCTAGGTGTCTTAGAATGGCATCAATGTAACTAAATTTAAGGCAAGGGTTAACTCAGAAATAATTTTAAAACCTGCAGGTTGGATGAATGAGCTCGTTAAAGCACAGGTATATGCATGGCAACTTTGGAAAGTTGTGTAGGGGCACATCATTCAAGAAAAAGCAAGAACGTCATCTGTTTCAGTTCTGTTTGAGGCTGGGCACAGCCCAAAAAGCCCACTTTCTGGCACTTGGAAGACTTAAATTTTAGTGACTTCTCTGCTAGCATGGAAAGACTGGACAGTGCTATTTCTTATCTCCCCAGTTTTCCTGTCTGTAAACCCGGGAAAGTAACAACTTCCTTTGTGAAGCAGCTCAAGTCCCTCTGAACCCTGTGTAAAAGCCAAGGTGCTGTTACAGAAATGATCTAGTTTTAACTTTTGAAACAGTATGTCGAAAGCCCTTTTGTCTGGTGTCAATAATAAGGGGCGTTATTGAAACTGGACAGGGTACTGAGAATTGTTATCTCACTATACCAACGGAATCCTTATTCCCAGTGATAATCCAACATCTGTTAGGGAATCTTCATGTCACAGATCTCATTTTAGCCACAAATAAGGCAGGAAAGACCCTTTGTCAGGCAAGGGTAAGAAAAGCACTGCTGATACGGGAAGGTTTCTCTTGCATGCGCTTACCAGGGCTGAATGCATCCCACACCCTTTATTTGATAACTGGTGTTAAGGGAAGCAGCTTCAAACAAGACAATCAGGAAAACGTGGTTAATTATTTTGGAAAGCACACAAGAACCTACAGCTGCAAAGAGAACAGAGTTGTGTAATGGTGCAGGGGTGGAGGAAGACACTTCAGCCCTGTCAAGCTGTGTAAAAGTGGCTGGTGCAAACGGGCTGTTCCCATCAGGAGTGCACTGGTGCCCCAGCGATGCCTCGGGAGCCCCACTGAAAGCTGAGAAGAAGCCTGTGTGAATGTATTTGCTGAATTTGGACCTTGGGCTTGAATCCTGGCATCTAGAAGTTGGCTTTTGAAAGACTTTCTCAGGGCTCAGGTCTGCTGGTGTGTTTTTATAACAATAGTTTGTGTGTTTTGGCAGTTAAGGTAAATTACATCATTTTAATCTATCTTTCTGTGTTTTATTTACCTCATTTCCTTTTCTAAAAATATGCAAAAGCTGACTAATCGATGATATGAATCTGAAAACAGATAGGGAAAAGCCAGCAACCCCTTGTCTGCCACTTCTTCATTTAAACCACATCAGCCACATCAAACCAAAAAATTAGATGCTGCTTGCAAAAGGTCTTGATGAGGAACAGACTCCAGGATATTTTGGAGGCAGGAAAGTGGGCAGGATGGGGGGGCTTCAAGTCTTCCTTATGGAGGAGGGTTCTGCTCAGGAAAGCAACCAGCCCGTCAGCCTCAGCGAGCTCTGTAGAGCTGCCTGAAGCTCTTGCCTGTTCTGGAGGCTGCAGCCCTCTTCATGATAAAAACATGGGAAATCAGTTTGCCCAAGCACAAAAGGAATGTGTATGGTAAAGACTTTTCTATCCAGCTCAGCAGACTTGTTCTGAAAGGGGGAAGAAAACCTTGTAACTGGGGAATGATTTTAGCTGGGAGCATCCAAATTGTTTTTCAGGATCGAGCAGCTTTTAGAAGCTGCACAATCTGGTTCAGATTTGAAACACAACAGGTGGCTTGTGGCATTTCTGGAGCTTCTGTGAGGTGGCTGTGGGAACCTGGAGTTGACTGTAGTCTACCTTGGATTGTTTCTAACATACTGTGAGCCCATACGGTAAAGGTTTACGTACATATTTGGATCTCCACCACTTGCCTGCAAAATGAATATGGATCACTTCCAAGCTGTTTGCTATCATTTTCTTCTGGAGGTTCGTGCTCCACCTCAAGTGCACAGCTCCAGCATGTGAGTGCTCGTCTCGGCTTTAGGACAAAATCAGCCAACTTAGCTGAAATCAGCAACAAAAGCATTCTGAGCTAAGCTGGCTGACTTTGTGTGAGACTGTATTCTGATTTTCCAGTTGGGGTGCAAGGAAGGAACCTCCAGTCATGGAAAGTGGTCTGACTGCTGGAGTTACAATCTTTTTCCAGCTCCAGAATAACCCGAAAGAGGATTTTTGGCATCAGTGCAAACAGCAACTCTCCTCCCAAAGCCCCCCCAAACTGGATACCTGCTGCTAGCACACCTGGGTGAGGGTTGGCTATGCAGAGGGCATGAAAAGGAGCAAGTCTGTGCCTCGCCATCGCTCAAGTAATGCTCGCTTTAGGATCTGTATATATCGGTGCCAAACTACATAAACAGCTTGTCTTTATTGGTGTCTCCCAGAAGAATGCTGCAATGGGTTAGACTAGCAGTCCATTTAGCCTGGCATTGCACTGTTCATCCTAAATAATCAATGATACCCACTCTGGCAGTTTGTACAGATTAACATCAGTGGTAGATCTCAGCAGAGAGGCAAAGTACCTTTTTAAACATTAATATTCCTCCCTTGCTATAAAGGGATTTTGCGAAGAGCTATGGTCAGTGCTAGGGTCTACCTTTCTCGTAAGAAAAGTAGCATAAATTTAGCCAGTTTTCCCAAGAGATCTTTAACCCACTCTGACTCCCATGTCTGTAGGCTTTATGTATTTGCTCAAGAAGCTGATAACAAAAAAAAAAAAATGTTTCAGGGCTAGGAATGCAGGGTTTTTGTTTCAGACTGCCAAACCTTCAGGAAATAGATATGTTGACTAATTGTGCTGCAATGTGTTCAATCTCTGGAGTTCTGAATTGTGTAAATAGCTGTTGGCCAAGGAAGGCAAAAGGACTTTATTGCCAAGTCCTACTTTGAGTTCTGCTCCCCATCACGGACTAGATGTGGGATTTCTCACCAAACTTGAGGCATCTTAATGGGAGACAGGTAGTCTGAGCTACCTTGGTTGAAAGCAGGAGAAATTCTCTGTGGCTTGCTGTGAGACCCCAGGCAAAGCACATCTTCAAGTTCCTCACCCTGTGCTTCCTTTGTCTGGCCTCTCTGCTTGTGAGGGCAAGAGACCTTGTGGATTTGTCAGACACCTACCACAATGGGGTCCTGGTGTAGGCTGGTATCTTGGGGGCAAGTGCAAAGCCTGCAGAGGCTACTTGGCTGAAGAATTTTGCCCTGCATCCCTTCATCCATCACAGAAGGTCTTCTGTGCTGTCATGCAATGCTATCGCTCATCTTCTGTACTTGGTTCAGGTGCATCTGCACTATTTTCTGCAAGCTTTTGATTTTATTATAATACAGCTATAAACCAGCTAAAGAGCATTTATTTCAGCTACTATAAATATCGCCTGACCTTTCCTGTTCAAAGGAAGCTCACTCCTCTGTCTCTAGGCTTTGATTTAGGATCATTTGTGGAAGGCAAATGGATGCATATATCACACCAAAATATCTATTGGTGTAATTTCCCCTAATGAAGTATTGCATGCAGGAAGGAGGGCACGGTGAATTTTATCAGCTGAAGTAGTAGGTAGTGTTGGAATTCCTTGTGATACAGAACAATCTTTTTAGGGAGACTGCATAGTGGTTGTTCATGTTGTGCAGTACAGAGCCCACTGGGGCTGGTGGTTGATGGTAGCTGGGAATGAGGCAGGGATGAGACTACTGATACGTAGCTAAAATGATCTATTTGGTATTTCCAGGGAGCAGATAAACTTGCTATCACGTGAATGTGCAGGGAAGTTGTGAGGTCCTGCGAGTAAAGCACGCAGAAAGGATCTGCACGATGCCCAGTGTACAGAAGAAAGTTTTGGAGGGTGAAGTGCAAAACCCGATGACCCGAAGCTGTTATTGCACTGCCCTTTTCTGCTCCAAGTTGCCACAAGTCAAGGCAAATGTTGCCATCTTCCTGGTGATGGGAAACATCCCAGAGCACTTCTCGGTCCCCATTCCACAACCCCAGAGGAACTGAAGGAAGGATAAACCTGGAGAAGTCAGATGGCAGCAAAAACCTGGCATGGGGGCCCTCAGGTGTAAGCAGAAATAAGAGAGGAGAGAGGCAAGAGAATGAGCTGGGTGAAGAGCATTAGCATGATTGATGCAGTAAGTACCAGGAGAGCACGAATAGATCATTGCTAAACTGGCATGGGTGTAGGTGGAGATGTATACAAAACATGTAAATGAGTCAAGCTGTGTTTATTACTACTCTGCTTTAAGAAAAACACCAGGTAGTCTGGTACTGTAGTCTGTCAATGTGATAAATACTGATATCTGGTGTTGCTGGGGCTAATAACCACTATTTGATATGAGATAATTGGGGGGGGGGGCGTGTGGGAGAAACCCAACCCTATTTACTTAGGAGGATCTTGTGATCCTCTTAATTTTGGTTAAATGAATGAACGTGAATGAACAAAGATTTGTGGGATTTCCACAAAAATAACAGCGTACTCCTTCACAGCAAAGTATCGGAGTGAATTTCTTTGCAACACAAGTGCTGTCTTAGCTGCAGCGATTTGTTTTGTGGAATATATAGGACTTGCTATGGTGCTGCTCATTTCCAACGGCAAGCCTGGCTTCTAACATCCTCGTGTCTGCCAGCACCTCCGGTTTATCTGACAACCCCCAAACAATAGCCAGACTGCTATTCATTACTGTACTTTAGACAGCCCATTTCCATATGGAAATGAGAAGCCTGCATATGTAACATACCAGCACGGATATTCTTGAACTCATCTTATTGTTCTGTTTCGCACTGCAGGGATGACAAAGGGCCCTTATGAGCAGAGATAGCTGGGTTTAGGGAAACCCAGCCCCCTCCCCATTGCCCTCTGGGGATCGCCGTGTGTCACCCAGGCGGAGATGACACACATCTGCGTGGTGAACCGCCCTTGGGAGTAAATGG
>JANZLQ010000037.1:18659236-18670190 GCA_026212715.1 Elanus axillaris | reverse complement strand
GGGGGGGGTGGTCCGAGAAGTATTCCCACCCTAACTTAGTCTGCCGAGCAAGGGGAGACCCACGGGTGTTGTCATCTTGCCCTTCCCCTCAAAGAAAGGAGCCGTGCAGCCCAGTCTTCAGCCCCACGCAGGCTCCCTCAGGGCTGCGAAGAGGCAGCGTTTGGCCAGCTTTGGCCCAGGCCTGGCCAAGGAAGCCCCATGGCTCTTCCTCTGCTTTTGTTACACTTGTTTGCCTTCCCGGCTTGGCCTCGCATCCTCCCTCGCGCCGAGAATTGTCCCTTTCCCCGTATTGTTCTCCGTGTGTTTCCTCACGCCTCTCTCTTCCTCCACCCCACCTTGGCGGCAGGTCTTCTGTGGACGTGATACCCTGACACGCGTTTTCCCTCTCCCGTGTGGAAGGATTAGGTCCAGACCTACCTATTCTGAGGAAATTCTTCCTTTTCCCGAGTGTTACAGCCATGCTTCTGTTTGACTCAGATTGCCTTTGCGTGGGTTTGAACGGAATGGAAATAAACTTCACTTAGAACCTGCCGCACGGTGAGGATGAGATTTCTGGTTGCCTATGTACCACTGTATAGCTGTTTAAATGATACGAAGCACTGTGTGCTTGTAGACGGGGCTTTCTAACCCAGGCATTGCTACGATGTAAAGTAATGTAATGCTTTACCTTTGGCCTCACTGCTCCCTTTCTTTTTATATATGGGACTAGGTGGTCCTTGGCTAAATGAACGTGGCTTTGTTGGATGTAGCTGAAGACTGTTATGTGGAACACGCTGTTCCTGGAAAAAAAGTTTTGGGGTGCCTGGAGTGGCCAAAGGGTGAGATGTGGGGAGAGGCCAGGTTAGGAGCTCATTAAAACAGTGTTGCCAGAAGGGTCCTGTCCTCATCTTCTGTAGCGTATTGGTTTTCAGTCTTGGATCCATTTGAAAGTGTTTGCATGTCTCCGCTGGATCAGAGGGCAGTGCATGGCTGATGTCTGGGGGACTTGTTGGTTTTTCCTTTAGAGGATTGTGTTCTTTAAGCTCTGCCTCTATTTAGAGTTTTGCCTAATAGGAAGCAAAGAGCGGTTGAGCTCATTCTTGAAACTTTTGCAGGATTCCCAATAACCGCAGCGAAATAGTCAAGCCTTTAATCAATATTTACTTGGCTATAACTTGGGAAATCTTTGAGCAGCTGCAGGGGCACTGGCTGGAGAGCTGTGTCTGCAGGCTGGGGAAGACTGCAGTCCTTTAGTGATGCCTGGTTCATACAGAGGCAGGAATGTACGTTTAAAAAAAGTACGTTGTTTTCACTTCTCTGCTTTTTTAAAGACTGTTTTCTTGAAGCTGCCCTTTTCCTCTTTTTAAAGAGCTTATTCTGAAGAAGTTAGCAATGCTTGCCTTGGCAAGATTTATGTTCCTTGCAACCGTACAGATTTCAAGGTTTGGTCTATTTTATATAGAGATTCATCTTGCTGATTCCCTTGGACTTTCATGGGTGCAGCTATGTCAGACTTGATTTTTTTTTTTTTTAGTTTGATTCTGACGTATTAAATATGTCAAAACCCTTACTAAGAACGTGCACTCTGATCTGTTAGAAATACGCATGTCATCTTGGTCAAAAGGCAGGGATTGTACAGAAACCTTTCAGTGCGTTAACAACCCCTGGAATCCCGTAATTTTGAAAACATGACAAGAGTGAATGAACTCCTGAGGTCTAACATGTAGGTGACCATTTTTCTGTGGCTTACTGTGAGGGTGCTGGGTTTGTATTCACCGAAGCTAGTGTGTTTTCTGGCTAGTGAGATGGAATTGCTATAGCGTTCCCCCGAGTAAAGGTGGTGAATGCATCTCAGCTATAGAAAACGGGGCTCTTTCCTAGGCTTTGTGCTATAATATTAAAAACAAAAACTCCACACACCACCTACAACTTGTTTTCAGTGCGTGTTATTTGGTTCAGTCTTGCGAATGCACGGGAGTGAAGTGTGGCATGAAAAGAGTCCCGTGAGCGTGGCTCTGTCGCTGCTGTGGGACTTGGCCGATGTGGCCGTGGATGGACGTCCATAATGTAAGCGAGTCTACTCTCAGTTTCTGCTAATTAAAGCAGCACAAGGGAGAAAGGAGGCCCACTGCAGGGCTTACGTGATTTTCAAGGAGCTCCTGCGTATTTTCTGTATCCTATTTACTTCCTCCAATGCTTCTTAATATCCACTGAATGGCAGGGAGAAGGGAGGGAAGGGCCAGGATAAATGGAATATTCTGGGATCCAAGGACTGTGTGTGTGCCTGTTGCACCTTCCCAGGGAAATGGTGGGCCAATGTGTCAAATCCATTTGCAAGTGGTAGTATAAATTAAAGCTGGGGGATAAACAGGTTAGAAGGTTAATGAGATGTCTGAACTTAATTGATTTTCCATACAAATGGGCTATAATGTCTTTTGTTTGCTATCTGCCACCCCCTCCCTCCCCCGGGATGCTGTGTTACAGCAGTTACATGAATATAAGGAGCAGCAAAAGCGGTGGCAGGAGCCATGGCTGTTTGGAAAACAGGGCTAGGAAAGCTTGGTCATACTCCCTAGGGTGGGCTGATGTGTGATTTTTAGAGAGAGTAAGGTAGTTGTGAATTAGGACCCTGCACCCCTGTGTCTTCTGGGTCTCGGTGCCACGGCCAGCGATGTGCCCTGGCTGTCATGCAGAGCTGTACAATCCCAGGGTTAATAAAACCCTCCTATTTAGATGTGGTGGTGTACAGGCTAAGCTTGGAAGGTGACTAGAGGAGGAGCTATAATATGGTATAAATTGATTTCTAGGTCCTAAACTTGCCAGGCAGCATCCCAGTCAGGGTGGCACTACTCTTTCTGTAAGCCTGTGCCCAGCTTTAAAATCCAGAGGAGCGGAGCTGAAGGGGGAGGATGGCTAACTAAAGATGTTGACTTTACCCATCTGACTGGAAGGGCCCAACTTAACGCTCAGATAGATGAGAAGATGCTTGGGCCGCCAATTTTTGGCCTGACTTTTCTGTGTAGGTTTCCATTCCTATTGGGAATATATTTGAGCTAGTGATTGGAGCCGCCGCAGTGCCATGGGAAGGTGAGAGGAGCTGAGGTCCTTCCCGCTCATGTCGTTCCTCAATAGTGCTGGTGCTGTTCGGTGTTTTTTCCCCGTCTGTGCTGGCTTCAGCTGACAGGTTCAGCTCGGGAGCAGACACAGGTTGCTCAGCAGCACCAGGCTCTGCTTTTCTGTGGCTCTGAGCTGGGTGCCACAGCCAGCCCAGAGAAGCAGCACGCTGGGAGAGGAGCCAGTTTTGGAGATGCTCTCGGTCACCCCCTCCAAGAGCGGCATTGGGGTGGAAAGACATCGTGTCTTCAGGCTACGTGGCAATAGAAGTTACAGCTCTTCCTGAGCTCCTTTGCTATGAGACCCTTGTGGTTAAATCACATTTCAGACTTTCCTTCTCAGATTATACACCACAACCTAAAAAATACAATAGCAGATTTTCTAAGGGGCTAATACTAGGTTTTGACTTGGGTTCTGTTTTTTTCCTAACTGGAGTACCACAGTGAAACAGCTTTTGTGCTTAACATGGAAATTGATTGTGGAGTGAATGTGAAGAGTTGCCTGCAGACAACAGTTTTCATAAAGCCATATTTTGATTTAAGTGTTTCTGAGCAGCCGAGGACAGCTGTAGAGCACGCACAACCACACGAGAGATAAAGAAAGATCAAGGTTTTTAGATCACCACGTCATCACAGGAAGGACCGACTGATGGGAGGCTTGAGCTTGGCACCTCTGCGTTTGTAATCAGGCTTCAGATAAACCAGCGCGTGCCATATGCTGCAAGATCGGTCAATACTTAAAATTATTTGCCGAGAATATGATTAAGTCAAGAGCTGAGTGCAGCAAGTAGGTCGCTGGGTATCATCGATAAATGAGCTACATCCTACCCTTGTGTACGTCACCAGCGGTATTGTAGGACAGTGTTTAGTTGTAGGAACAATTCCTTGGCCAGCTTAGAGCATGTATTCTGGTTTTTAACAGGCTAAGCAGTTTGCATCTGCTGCAATGGTGAAAAGCCACAGGCAAAGCTGCTATTGTTTGGTTGCAGCCATTTCAAAGCATTAAGCCTTCCTTCCTCTTGCCCCCAGTCATAATTCATCAGTGCTTTCAGCAATGGTTAACAGTTCTGTGGTTAAATGGTATAGGTTATAGGAAGAAGGGATTTTTGTTTTCTTTTGCTATTTAAAGCAACACAACAAACCATCAAACCATAGTTCCTTCAGAACTGTAGCAATTTTTGGAGAACAGACTGTACATTGAATAAATGCAAACTGTAATTTCAGTCCTTTGCTTCCTGTGTAGCCTGTTTACAGGGCGAAGTCAGGAAAGGATATACTTTTATGCAGTGGCCTCTTTACACACTAAACTAGTAGGTCAGCTGTACATAGAGCTGACAAGAGCTTCAGGTTTTCAGCAGTTGTCAAAACTTCAGTGCAAAGGAAAGGGGATGTTGAAGGGGGAGAAGAAATGCAGTTCTACTGGGGTCATCTGTCAGTTTAACAGCCTGTTACAAAAACTGTTGTCCAGGAGTGTTTGCTGAAATGCCCCAGAAAAAAAACATATGAAGCCCCAATCCACCCGGGTCCTTTGATTCCTCTGCCAGGATGGGATTGATCACTATGATGCTCCACTAGTTCAAAGCTGAATTTTTTCAAAGCCTTTAGATAGGTTTTGAGACTGTATGGTCTAGTTACTGAGCCGAAAGAATTGTTTCAGCCACTGCTTGTTGGTCTTGGAGCACACAGGTGATCAGTTATTGCAGTTATTGATCAGCAGTGATCAGTTCAAATTGTTACAGCCTGGTCGTGCTCTGCTGTGTGGCCATGCCTTCACAGTGGGAGATGGCCATCCAAAGCCCTTTCTAATATGTGTAAAAGAAAAAAAAATAGCCCTACTGTTTTTCTCATGCTAATGTGTGAGCTATCTTTAGTTCCTTTGAAAGACAGTTCCATAGGCTGGTTAATCTCCCCATATATAAATCTTTCATACAATTAATCCTTTTTTTTTTTTTTTTCCCAGATCCCAGTGCAGGAGAGAGAGAGTTTTAGAAACAAATCCATTTACCTTGTGTTGCGTCGAAAACAAATCCCTTTTACTTGAAAGCAGAAACAAAGCAAAAACACAGACATGTTTTTCTTCATGTTCTTGGTGCTTATCGCTGTATGGTGTTAACATAAAAGATTTTGGAGAATTATTCTCTTCCCAAAAACTTTCCAAGAAAGAGATTACTTTCTAGGCTTTCAATCCTGAAAAATCTTATAGAAAATCAAGCGACAAAAGATGCAAAATCCATGATGATCCTTGACCCTCTTGAAGTTAATGGTAATCTTAAGGCCAGAACTTCGCCTGGAGTTTTAATTATCTCCTCGGAATACCATTTTTATATGCTTTTAGAGATGTGGACTTGCAAAGTCTTGCTGAAATACCAGTACCCAGGTTTCGAGCTTTATTCATAAATGATCCAGCTGATTTTTTTCCCCCTCCTTCCCCTTGGTGTGAAGCATAAGATTAGGAAACAGACTCCTGGAATATTTCAATTATTTTTAAATGGGTTAATCAGCATCAGCAAGAGCTGTGCATCCTTTTCTTTCTTTCCTAACAAGTCCTAGAAGGACTTAGACATTAGAAGTATCTCGGCGCAGAGACCACTTTCTCTAGTTTAGAAACCAGTCTGAAAAGAATAAAAATAATCAGTGGATATTTTGGAGAGTGTTTTCACTTGAGTCAGCGTGCCCTGGCCCTGAGAACCCAGCAGAGGCTGTTGCTTCGTAGTCAGACCTCACGGGGTAGTTTCATGCGATGATGCTTGATGTGCTCACTTCTTTGGTTTAAGGCTCGTGGAAGGGAGAGGTGGAGGATGATGGATGGAGTAGAAGGATGTAGGATTGCTTTAGAGCAGGAAGCAAACCCAGGCCAGTAAGGGGGACAGGAGTCTAGAAAACCAGGAGGAAGAGGAGGAGAGCAGCTGGGCAGACTCATTGTTCTGGACTGGGCTGGGTACTGCACAAAAGGCAGCTGCCATCCGTAATCTAGCCTCGGGCTGAGATCACAGCATATTGATGTATTTTATGTGACATAATACCTCTAGAGGCATTGCAGTGCTAAACATATAGGTTACGTGAACACGGTTACTGCATCTGTCTTAACAGTTCTGTTTGGAAGTTATGGAAAGCAGATGTACATGTGTTCGGTAGCTGTTGTGCAAGAGAGCTGGGACTGAATCAAACCAGTAAATAAAGCAGTTCTTATAAAAGGTAAAACATCTTAAATCTCAAAAGATTAAAATAGAAAGTGTGTGGAAGATTAACCCTTGACACGGTCTGTCATGCTGTTTGTCCCTGAAGGTGATAATGATGGTAAATGTGTGTCTGGAGCTTGGGAAGCATCTCTGTACAGTCCCCAGTGCACAGAAATAGCTGCAGTTGTCCAACAGTTTGTGGGTTTTCTCCTTCTTACTTTTCCTCTGACATTTTCTCCTTACTCTATTTTAGTCTTCTGTTCCTAGTTTAGAAAACAAACTACAGACCCCTCCAGATTGCAGATCCAGCAATTTAAGTATATTTAACTCTGACACAGAGTTCCCTCTTGTGCGCAATATGAAGGAAACGTCTTTGTTTGCAGGAATGCTGCCTGAGAGCAGGGCCTGGATAAAAGAAAATTTTAAATGACCAAAATTTTCATGATCTTTCAGTAAAATGGCTGCACCACATATCAAAGCAGAAAGGTGAAGTGTGGGAAATGTAAAAGGATGTACTGTAGTAGGAGTCTTTCTAATCTGTATCATATTACTCAAATTTACCAAAAAAAAAAAAATAGAGTAAGTGTTTCAGATCACTTCTTCCTCCTCCAGTGTCAAAAAAGCTTAGCAGAGATTTGATAGAACCTAATGTTTCAGCAGCTAAAACACAACTGGCATTTATTGTAAGTATCCTTGTTAGTGGGATGGAGAGAGGTGTATACATTACGTAGTTAATGTGTTAGAGATTCTGAAAGCCTGGATTTGATTTGTCCTTCTGTCTTCCAAAACGAGCTGTTTTTTTTATCTGGGAAACTGAAATTTTTCTAACCTTGCTGTTGTCTCAATCATTGTGAAAATCCGTTGCATCTCTACCTGATTTAATAGTCTGTGCTCTTGTGCAGAGGAGCAAGTTTGGAGAAGGAACCTTTCCTCATCACTTCTCCAGCCCCACCTGATTTCGGTTACATGGGAGGCAGAAGTGGGAACCTCCAGGAGGTGTGTGTTTGGCAGCCTCGAGGCTGATGCATTATCTGGCACCGAGCAAGCGGTTATGTGCTTATCTGTCAGTATTTCCTAATGCTGACCATGTGAGTCTGCTTCTCTTGGCAACAGCAGAACTCCTTTTCCACGTTTTAGCCTTCATTGCACTTACTTGTAAGTCACTGTAAGGGTTGGATGGGAGTATCCGCTGGAAATGAGAGAGAGAGGAGTTACCTAATGACAGATTTCCATGAAACAGAAGGTGAATTGAAGTTGAAATAGAAGTGTGTCCTCGTTAGCTTGGGACACCCAGGGGACAGCAGCAAATGGGTACAGCTGGTTTTGTAGGCAATAGTGTGAACCACTAGTGTCAAGGCCTCCTGTTTGTCGTTTAGATGAATTGATTGTCATTGGGGGAGGGAGAGGAAAACCATGGGCTTTCCCAAAACAGCCCGACAGCAGGTGTGTGTGTGGGGGGGTGTATGTGTGCATACTGGGGGTTACTGGTATGATAAAAGATCCTACTTCTCCCTTGCAAACCTTGCTCATCTTTAAAAACATGCAGCCACTGCTTCAGTACTATGGACTTGCAGGAAGATTTGTTGTGACGCACTCTACTACTTGTTTTAATGATCTTTGGGGATGGGGATTTCTTGATTGTCCATCCCTACTCAAGGGGGAATGTGGGTCAAGACCATGTGGGTATGTGGTGGGTTTAGAAGGGAGCAGAAGGGTCTCTCACATCCGTGTGTATAATCGAGATCTGTGTGTGAAAGATTAAACTGCAGGAAGAAGAAACCTGGAAGGAAAAAAGGAAAAAGTCCAGCCACGGTATCTGGAGTATCGGATCTCGATTTATCATTGAACAAACAAGTTTCATAACAAAGGTATTTGAAGAAATCTTTAGGAAAAACTATTCAGCCAGGCTAAAGTAGGCTCCATCTTTAACCCTGTTTTGGAGTCCATTGAAGGTATCTTGCGGCCTTGAGGTAACTCGGCTGCTAACTTGGTTCCTTCCACTTTCAGCACCCGGGAGCTGGTGTTAGTAACTTTAACCCCCTTATTCTCAGCCTGCATCTTCTTTTTTTGACCCAGCATGACTAGCTTTGTTGCTTAATGGCAGAAATGGTTGTTAGCAATGCATTAACATCTCATCTTTCGGAAGTTACGCCCTGTCCCATTGTCGTATGCTTGTTGGGGCAAGCTGCGCCTTTCTTCTTTGAGAGCGATCCTTTCCCCTGCTTCAAACTCCCCCATATTACTTGAATAGAGCCTGGGCTGTGCAGCAGCTGAGATACAGTATGTTTGTTTAACTACATTTGAGTGTGTCATCTTTGCTCTCGACTAAACCATAGCTGCGTGGGATTTTAGTGGCACCAGGAATAAGTCTCCCAGTTTGCTTTAACAGTTGTTGTCTCCAGCTCTGCTGTTGAAGTACAGGGTGGCAGGTTGTGCTGTGTGGCAGACTGTGTGTCTGGCACTTCCTCTGCGAAGTTGTACTTGTTTGGTTTTGTTTTTACATACTAGTGGTGTTCTGCAGGCTTGTCCTCCTAAAATAAAATGTGGAAAAAAAAAAAACAAACCACCAAACAGTCAAGTAAGAGCAGCTAGCCATGGGTGGGACTGAGCTGGAAAGAACAGCCAGAGGAGAAACAAAGGCGAGCAGTGTTAAATGAGTGCAGTGGGGAGCAGCAAGTGTGGAAACACTGCAGGGGATGAACTGCCTGGCAGTTTATCCTTAGAAAGTTTCACTCGGTGAGCCCAGGTAAGTGGAAACTTAATCTGAGATTCATACTCCCAGACCATTGCTGTGCTGAGTGTGTGCAGTCCTGCTGAAGGCCGGGGGGGGAATGTGTTTACTGCTTTTGTGGCTGTCTCTTTGCCTCAGTAAGGAAAGATGTTGTGTCATTCCTTTCCTTTCCTTGTGCAAAAGCATGGAGATAGGCCTGGGAGATGTGGTCTGTTGTCTCACCTGAGATCTGAACTGTGAAAACTGCAGGGAGAGATGCCGGCTGCCTGGGGCAGGTAACAGGGCAGGAGGCTGCAGACTGGGACTCGTCTCCTTTAATGCTGCAGCTCCTACGTGATGAGCCTTTTGGAGACATGCCTTCTGAAGGAGCAGTAGTTGCAGGCTCAAACCTCTGCTTTGAGATGCCAGAAATGGCATTTAATAATTTTTTCTTTTTTTAATGTGCCAATAATTTTTATAGTTGCAATCCAGCCTTTTAAATCTTACTACAAACTACTCAGTCCCTGACTGACTAATGCTTAGGTGTGTTGGCCTGGTTTGGAACAGCTGATCTTAAACAACAGTGGGCATGCTTTACTACCTGGTGGAGCAGGGAGGTAGTATGTCACTGGGGGAAGAGGAAGGTCGGAGACTATGGTCTGACCTAGCTGTGTAGTCCTCCACACCCCTCCAGCTGCAGGGCAGTAGGAACTGGCGCTCTCACACCTGGATTTTGGGTACAAGCTTCCATTTATCCATGTGGTTTTGTAGCCTCCGTCTGCAAAGTGGTGCTATACAGAACTACCAGATGTAACAAGGAAATGGCAAATGAAGCTATTTGCAAAAATAAAGATCCTGGTTCCTTCCTCACAGTTAGGAGTCTTATTTGCTTGCTTGAAACTGGGAGGAGGAGATGGAGCCACAGGTATAAACTCCAGTAATTTCCATTTAGAAGAACATACTGGTGGATGTAATGTAGTATCTACTGGTGGCACCATCAGCTGTGCTGCTGAGATGTTCCTGCAGTGGCCTGTTTGCCAGGCAAAAGCAAGTAGTCAAGTAAATTGTTTTACATAACAAATGGAGAGAATAAGGGGGGGGAAATGGATTTTTTGTTTTCTGTGAGCTACATAAAGGACAGCTTGGTATGCAGTTATAAGATATACTATATGTGTGTGTTGTATTTTGTACTAAAGGGCTGTCAGTGGCGCTTCACCAGGATCCCAAGATCATACTGTGGCTAAAATGGATTTTGCTGGCAATTTATCATTTGTGCCTCTTGACTTCCTCTGCAAAACTTGGCTGAGTACAAGTACCATTCTGGGTACAGTGTGATGGTAGTGCCTGGCCTCTGCAGGTGTCAGGGATGTGCCGCAGAGGCAGATAGATGTGTGTGAATGCTGGGTGGAGAGGAGGGGGATTTCTGCCTGATGCTCTCTCCGGCTGTTCTTCCCAATCCTGTACCCCAGAGCCATCAAACCCTGGGGACTCTCCCAGGTCTGGGGAGGGGGTTCAGAGCAGATCTGCCTCCTGGGGCAGGTGGGAGTAGAAACTCCTGTTGTGCAGGAAAAAGATGTCTGATAACACTCTAGGTAAATCTGCCTAAAGCAGCTGGTATCCCATGCTTCTGGAAAAGAATAAAAGGTTTGGGAGAAGGAGGTGGCGTCTAAGTCTGTAATAGATGGATCATAACACCTGTGTGTAGCTTTTCTCCCTCTGGGGCTAGGACAGGTGTAAGAGTAGCTTTCAGCAGCAATGCCCATCACCTCAGGCTGGAAACGCTTTTATTTTATGGCTGCACATTGTATTTTGTCCCTGATAGCTCTGGCTTTTGAGCAGGCCTTGCGTGGGCCCGTGCAACTCGCACCGTACCTGCTCGGAGCTCTGGAGGTCCCAGGGTCAGTCCTGATGCTGGTTAGTATGTTGGTTTAGTGTCGTCTACCCCCCCCCCCCCCAAAAAGGGGAGGCTTGTT